>JAGVSP010007407.1:0-25223 GCA_022494985.1 Micrasema minimum
ACGCGCAGATTATATGAATTAAAATTATCAAAAACATTGCATTTTATGCATCAATGCAATGCTTTATAATATAGTATATAACTATAGGTGCAAAAATGGGAAAGTGACAAGTGATTATACACGGGTATGTAAGCTGCGATTTTCATATTAATATTTCATATTTGATACCCTGGACTGATACTGAAGCGTAAGACTGATCCTTCATGTAATAAAATGATCAAGATACACTGCACTTGGTGTATCAATGCAGTACCCTATGCACCATTGGGTGCGGATAAGGGAAAGTATAGTATAGTAGTAGTATGTGTGTGTTGAAGTTTGTTAAAGTGTTGAAATTAGAGCAGAATGCAAGGCTCAGATAAGCATTATCGACAAAATTAAGAAAGGTATTGTACGTTGGTTCGGTCATGTAGAGCAAATGGATGATGAAAGAACGCCTAAAAAAATATATGATGCGACTGTGCCTGGATGTAGAAGTCGAGGAAGGCCGAGAAAGACATGGCATGATCAAGTAAAACATGTGCTTGAAAGTGGGCATTTAAGAAGTCGGAAGAATCGACGTGCGTGCATAAGAAGATGTATGAATGTGGAGGAAGCAAGAGAAGTATGCCAGGACAGAGTGGTGTGGCGTTCTATCCTCTCTGCCTACCTCTTTGGGGAAATGGCGTGATGGTTAGTTAATTAGTAAGTTAGTTAGTTATGTAAGCTGTTTTTACAAAAAAACAACATCGAAAATGACTTCTGGATAAATGTATCACTGATTATTTGACTTCCCAACTTGTTACCCTACTGGTATCCACAACTAGCCATCCTGTACCCATCCCCTAGCCAACAAACCCCTTACCTCTCCCTCCTCCCGGAATGGTAATTCGTCAGATGTCAGTGCCCAACATACCTTCGACTTCATCAAGTCACACGCAAACTGCTCTTCAAACAGGCAAAGGTTTTCCAACGGATGAAATACAGCAGAAACGCTATTACCAACATCACGTTAACGTGTTAAATTAGTTTGATATTATGTAAATGGCTGTTAAACCGAATCGAAATGCCGTATTTCGGGTTAAAAAATGTTTGCTTCATGTTTTTAATTTTTGTCTCATTATGTGTACAAAAGAGGAAAATTCAATTAAAAATTTCAAAAGACAGTCGGGCATACTCTAGATGAAGAAAACCGCTTTTGTCACCGGAAGTCGTAACCAAAACCCGAGTCAAGCGTTTTAGCAATTGTGCTTCGGGGCAACCAAATACGTGTACAATTGTTTAAAACGGTTTCCAAATTTATTTTGGCCTTCTGTTAAAAGTATATTAGCAATGATTTTCTAACTGTTTCACTTGATTTTCAACGCATTCTTCAAGCCTGTAATCAAAATATTTAGAACTCACCAAAAAAAGTTAAATTGTTCTATAACTTACTCTCTTTCGCTATAATTCTCTGGAGCTTTTCCAATAATTCTCCAAACAATCATTTGTAATTTTGTAAATAATTAGACACTTAATCCATCAAGAGCTTATTGTAATATACACGGTCCGCTTTTGAATTCTACTGTACCAAGTAGTGACGTGGATATCTAGATGAAATTCTTCTAATACAAGTATCAGGATAATAAGATTACACATCAGCAAGAAAATGGAAGTAGGGAAACGATTTTCTTTATATAATTTTCTCTGAGTAAGCCTCCTATAAGTCTGTATTCCCATTACAACTCCTTTCGATTCGACTTGTTGAATTATTTATCTCTCTCCTTCTGGCAAGCGACCTATTTTGCCGACTAAGCGTAAACTTTTACAGCTCGCATTAAAACTGCAAAACTTGGAACTTAATAAAAATTTACTGCGGGGCTGCGGTATTATACGGCTAAATCTGTATTACTTCGTGTTGCATTCGATTATTTGTGTTTATCCCAAGATTACACGCTTCGCATTCAGTAAGTTAATAGTATTCCCCTCTTGACTTGCTTTTAATGCTTTTAAATAAAAAAAAGTATTTAAAAAAATGGATGTATAGGGTGAAAGTGAGATAGTTGCCGTAGGGGGATGGATGCCGCGGTTATCATATCTAGACATGCATAACTAGTACACTTTTATTATTTCTCGTATTTTTTCTTTAAATCAAAGCTCTACCCCGCGCTCCGCCCGTCTGCCCAGTGCATCATGTTGCGATGGTCGTGTGAATGAGAAACGTGTCAAATGGGCGATTACGCGCGAACGATTGCTGTATTTCGATTTCCTTCTTAATCATTTCGCTCTGAACTTTTATGTGTATGAGGTAAGTAATAATATTTTTATGTTTATGATCAATGTATAATGTATATACTAAATGCAAAGATTGTATCGTTGTTTTAGTATTTTTAGGGCGTCTATTTCCTCCATTAAGGACAGATGCCCCAGTCCTCGTAAGTATAGTTGCCCTTAGGGGCATCTATCCCATACTAAATCAACATTTTTATTTTACAGCAAAGCCATGCAAATACGGTCATATAGCATACCGATCAGAATATTTAAGAGGCGATTTGTAAAACAAAATACTGAAAAACTAACTTCAGATTGGTAATAATAATGTTTAATTGTACGCTTATTAGCGAATATCCACACCAGGTAACATTTTTGATTTTTGTATTTATGTTCCGAATCGAAAACATTTCGCAAGCGCGTAAACTAGCTCCATCTATGCATTGATATTGAAGTTAAGTATGTCCTACAGCACCCAAGTAAATGATTTTCAATTCCCAGTAAATGGTAGTCGATTTAAGAATAAGTTTTCACCCCAACAGTGACATTAAGGAATGCCCCTTCACTTAGTAGAGATAGAACAACCCCTCTCTCTACATCTGAATTTGAATAATGGGAATATGACTTTGACAAGTCCATGTGCATATTATAAGAACTAAAGAAAAAATACCATTTTCTAGTAAACTCCCCCTGAAAAACCCTACAAAGTCGTTTAAAACGAATAAACAAGTCATTTATTTTCTCCAATAAATACAAACCTTCGTTTCATTCTTCCATAACCTCACCACCTAATCTGATGAATAATACATTTTCATAAAAACATCGCATCAGAAGACGATGATGCGTTCAAATAAAGATGCCCCATTATATATTCTGACATGCGTGGAAAAATGTATTTGCATAGCACTATGAGAAAGAAGATTTCGGCAGAAAACATGCTCTCGCAAAAACTTATATTTTTGCCCGAAAGAAATCCCTTTCGTGAAAACGGCTTTATGTTTAACCACTCGCTTTTCGTTTTGAATGTCAATTTTCTTGGAATTGAGCCCCATGTAAAACTATTTAAATAAGGTAAGGATGTTGCGTTCGCACGATGATATTTTTTCTGACTTTCCACTATAAAATTGTTTATTCAATGTTAAATGTATTTCATCAACAGTTGTTAAACTATTAAAGTGTTACAAATTTTTCTGCATTGTAAAGATATATCACGTTTTAAACTATTAACGTTCTTTTTCAATGTATGTTTAGATCTTTTCCTGTTCAATAAAAGTATAAGCAAAACAAAAAACTTTCTAAGGCTGAGGAGTTGCCACCTGGATTTATTCTGTGGATTTAATTTAAACACCTTTAAAATTCTATGCGTTCAACAAATATTTTGAGTTTGATTTTGCGATGAAAGAATTCAGCATAAAATTAGTTTGCAGGTAAAACCGGTTTCATACCATATCCGCTCCCTATGTGGAGCATATGGAATCCACAAACTGCCTCCAGGCCAAGCGATCGGCCGCTAGCTCCCGCGCATCCTCCCAAGTCAAGTCCACGTCCCGCAGCTCTGACGTAAACTGCCGACGAATTGTCAACAGTGGACGACCAGGATGCCGAGAACCTGATGCCTTGTAAAATAGGCAAGCATGGTTAAGGCTCTCGGGAGGCGCACGTAGTATATGGCCTAGCCAGCCGAAACGCCTTCGCCGGACGACAGTAGATACCAATGGTTGCTGTGTCCGTTGCCTCACCTCTGTGTTTCTTACAAAGTCAAACCACCGCACGCCTACAATTCTTCTTAGACACCTATTCTCAAAACTCAGAAGTCTGCTATCTTGGGCCCTGGTTAGGTGCCACGATTCGCAGCCATAGAAGAGAACAGGTGTGATGCAGGAGTTATAAAGGCGGTATTTTGTTTTAACCGAGTAAATATCCGGTCTCCAGACAGCTTTCATACTTTTGAATGCGGCGCCCGCTACTCCAAGCCGCACTCTCAGTTCTTTCTGAACTCTGCCGTTTTCTGTTTACCTATTTACCTATTAATATTAAAACCTGTTTACCAATTAATTAAAATCGACTAGCAGTATATTAACGTCAATTTCGCTCCTCTCTTTATACTTTTAATAACAAAAAAACAGTAAGTAATATCTTCACTGTACTTCTTTAATTTTAAAATAAAGCCAAAACGTTTTGGCATCCATGTATAACATTTTGATTCTTTCTAACGCGATCGGGTTTAATTAAACTTCGCGGTTCGTGCATTTCGTGTTTAAATAAATTGTTAGTTTAAAAACAATTTAAACCCCTAGCGGTTTGCCGCGCGACATTTTGTTGTATAAAAGGACGCAGAGCAAAATAATCGCACGGATCGTTGTATGCTCACTTGTGATTGATTTATAATTTGTTGAAAGCACGCTCAATGGGTATTTACGGGGCATTAAATACGCCGATTGTTAACGTTACCATAATTTGTTTGCCAACCATTATTTGGGCATTTTCGATAAAACAGTGTTGACCGAAGGATCTGATACGAGGCTGAATGATAAGGCACAATGGCTTCGGTCAATATTTGAGGAACTAGAAATATGAATTTTGTATTATTTATCGATTCAAGTTTGCTTTCTGTTTTTTTTTTTTCGAGGTTTATCAGTCGATTATAATACTAACTTGGGTGTAACAAAGCAGTGCCCTATGCACCATTGTGTGCGGTTAAGGGAAAGTAGTAGTAGTGTACAACTATCTACTATTTTACGTTCATCATCCACATAAGCTTAGGTTCGTAATTTTTTGTAAATATTTATCGATTTTAGTAAACTTGAATTTTCGGATTTTTTAAATTGACGATTACTTTGTTGTCGTGAAATAATAAAGTATGAAACAGAAATATTTTTGAATGTGCATACTTGTGTGTAAAATGTGAACATTCCTTAGTTTATTTCACGCTGTAATAAATACTAAAAATATTACTAAACTATTGAATTAAATAAAAACATGTTAGAATGGTTAGAATAAGAGCACGCAGTTCCTTATATCGCAATAATCATAAATCACGAACGATTCAACCATCAATATCATCCAAATAGCGTGTTCTCAATTAGACTTTGCAATAGTAATTAATGGTAGCTATTTTTGAAACCAGCCAATTTCAGCGGATCATCAAAAACAAACCGTTACTGTCCAATTATACTATCGGCACTTTTATATGGACCTTTGCTGACCAAACAATCATCCGAAATTGATTGACTCAATTAATACGCAAAACAATTTGCACAAAGCTTTGGTTTTAATTTTAAAAGGCAATTTGATATGCATTAACGCTAAGCTGCTTTTACTATCGCTATTCACAAATATTCAATACATAGGTATATCAATTACTGAATCATATAAATCATTTTTAATAGTGAATAATTGGTTATTTGTATTATTAATAATACTTCGATCTTAATTTGCTTGAAGGTTATATTGTGATGGTCAAAGCAAAATCTTATTTATTTATATCCTATGTGTGGATTGGTTCAGTATGAAAGCTGTCTGGAGATCGAATATTTACTCCCTGCTCTCCTCCATGGCTGCGAATCATGGCACCTAACCGGGGCTCAAAATAGCGGGCTTCTGAGTTTTGAGAATAGTCGTCTTAGAACATTAGGTGTGCGGTGCTTCGACATTGTAAGGAACACAGGGGTGAGGCAACACTACACTGTTATTCGGCGAAGGCGTTTCGGTTGGCCAGATCATATACTACGTATGCCTTCCGAGAGCCTTAACCATGCTTGCCTGTTTGACAAGGCATCCTCGGCGTCCTGGACGTCCACTGTTGATAATCTGTCAGCAGTTTGCTTCAGAACTGCGGGACGTAGACCTGACTTAGGAGGATGCACGGGAACTGGCGGCCGATCGCTTGGCTTGGGAGCAGTTGGTGGAATCCATATGCTGCATATGAGCGGAAATTGTATGATGATGATGATGTTGTGGACTGCACTACCCTCCCAACTGAGCTGGAATAAACTTATCATATTTTTTTAACCGGTGCCATTTTTGCTCTGATATGTTATTGGAAGCTTCTAGACATCTAGACAATACTAGATGACTTCAAGATAGCCTTCCTGTAACCGACATTGCCTTTTAAATCGAGTATAAAAAGGAAAATAGTTAACTTAACCCAGCCAATGACAGGTCATAAGCCCTGTAAACGCCTAGTCCATATTCCCTTCCAAATTTCTCGTCTCTGTTGAGATGTCAAATTGTAATTATTAGCCTGTAATGGGTGAAATCCAGTTTTTGTCTACAAGTATTTGGACACACTCAAAATGTTGTTTTTATAAAAATTAGCTGGTAAAAGTTATAAGCATAACAAATTGAAGATTCATCTTTCAGGCGTTTCCTAGTAGGTGAAATAATTCGGTAAGAATCTCACTTGCAATCATAAAGGTTTCTGCTAAAATGCTTAGCAATTTTCTCAATGGATGACAGAGAGTGTCACATGTGTGAAGCGTTCGTGCCATTTTACTGTATTTTGGCAGATGTGGATATCAAATACTAGGTGAAATGGGGAATGTTGTAATACATCAAGTGGCCATAACCAGCCTGACAGTCATAAGCCCTGTAAACGCCTAGATATCCATATTACCCTTCCAAATCGTAAGATGAAAATTGTAATTATTAGCCTGTAAATGGGTGAAATCCAGTTTTTGTCTACAAGTATTTGGACACACTCAGTTGTTATATAAAAATTAGATCTGGTAAAAGTTATAAGCATAAACAAATTGAAGATTCATCTTCAGGGCGTTTCCTAGTAGGTGAAATAATTCGGTAAGAATCTCACTTGCAATCATAAAGGTTTTCTGCTAAAATGCTTAGCAATTTTCTCAATGGATGACAGAGAGTGTTCACTGTGATCGTGCCATTTTACAAAATTTTGGCAGATGTGGATTCAAATACTAGGTGAAATGGGGAATGTTGTAATACATCAAGTGGCCACTTAACCCAGCCAAAATCATAAGCCCTGTAAACGCCTAGATATCCATATTCCCTTCCAAATTTCTCGTCTCTGTTGAGATGTCAAATAGGAAAATAGTCAATTATTTAATACCGAATCTTACAAATTTTAACAAAAATTTCTCAGAAGACATAATATATTTTAAGATAGGTAGTAGTTATGTGAGGGAAAAGCAGAGTTAGACATAACTGTAGATAAAGAAAATTAATAAATGTAAAAGAAAATTAAGAAAGCTTTCAAAACTTCCTTAACCACAGTATTATTTTTAGATCTTACTAATTATGCAAATAATTCCAGCGCAGACCTGTACGGTGGGCGTATTTTGTCGGGATTTTTTAATTGAATTATCCGTGTTTACTGAGATCAGCAACAAAAAAAGTATCAGGTTCAAAATATAACGAAATTTATAAACAGAAAAATAATGAGTTCACTGAAATTTGGTGTATAAATAATTTAAAAGGAAGTAAAAAACTTTTATCTTAAGTAAATACCGAAAAGGGAAGTTTTAAAAATATCTTACATCTTAGAATTCAGCTTACGCCTGTGGCGAGAGCTTACTTGCAATTTGATAAGCATGTTGTTTAAGCCTATTGCCATACTCTAGGCGCAAGTGAAATACGTAGTTAATTTAAAATTTAAATTATTATTAAAAAAGTGCATAGGGCACAGCATCGGTACATCAAGTGCAGTGATTCTTGATCTTTTTTACGCATTTTAAAAATATTTAATAATAGATACCAACATTATACGATGTCGAATATTTTATTTTTTAGATTATAAAAGAAAGTTAATTTGATTGTAAAAAAGCTAAATAAACTTAATACACTCTCGAGGTAAATAGAGATATTTTTTTTATCTTCAGCAAATCCTTGATCTTTTTTGGTTTTAGATGCGTGTGAACCAGAAGGAAAAACTCGCTTACTCGTAGATATAAATACTTTACCATGCAACATCGAATATTTGGTTGAAAATTAAAAGGGAAATTTCGATACTTTCATAATCCCATTGTGTTAAATAGAGTGCAAAAATTATGTTCGATATAACATTGGAAAGTTTATCTGAGCCAAGAAGAAAGGAATGCTATAAAAATAGAAAAAGTTTTACATAGCATCGTTTAGTTAAGTTTAATAAATTAAATCTCAACATTGGACTTGTACAATATTATGTTTATTACAATGTTATTGTTAATTAATTTCCAAAAAAACCTTATTTCTACAAATACGCTGTCGACCTCCTATATTATTAAATGAAAAGTAAACTATCTTAATTTTAAGGTTGAAATAATACATTAAATTTAAGAAAATTTTTCGATATTCAAACTATCGAATCGTGGAAGCAAATCCTAAATACGCACAAAAGAAAATTTGTTACCCTTTTTTTTCATTCCAAGTCTTTCACAGACAAAGTGACCTAAATTCATTGTTACCTTTACAAACTTTATTTTACCTTTCTAACTTTTTACCTGCAAGAACTTTCTTTTAAAAGTCAAGTGTAAGTCACTCGTTTTTGCTGCTTTGAAAAAGGTTAAAATATGTTCCAAAACCGTCGGCTTAAACTGAATTGTATAATTTGCTATCTACCGGACATTGTCACGAAAGGATAAAATAAACCTTAATAAACATTTTTGTTGACATTTTTTTACATAAATAGAACAGATAACGGTTTTAGTCGGATGTTAATTAAAATAAATCTTCTTTAATTATAAATTAATCCAGCGGGTAAAAGTAATCCACGGTTTGTGATATTTTTTTATGAGATGATAAAGAATAACGACACAGAATATTGTTGTTTTTATTTATTTTTCTCGTTATTTTTAATCAAACTGCCATAATGGTCAAAATTCAAGTAAAATCTTAAGCTATTTGATTTAATAAAAGTCCGAAGTAATGGTAAAAAAATTTGAAAAAATTCTTGTCATCCTAAAAAGTCTCACCTATTTATAGGAGTGACCTAATTATATAGTACACATTCTTCCATACCTACACATTCTTGTACTTCAGTCACGTGTGTTGACATTGAGCTTACACTCTCGCCTCGTTCCATATCAAATCCTCATCCCTAAGATCTATTGAATACACCCAAAAGATTGGAGGTTAACCAGGGCTATCAATTTTTTATATGTATTTATTTTAATAATGCGGCTTGTCACTCTATTATAATAATAGTAAACATCTATTAAGGCTAAGAAAAGTGATTATTCTTTTAAAAAAATATAAACATTTATTTTCTGTACTTTCTTAAAAATTTGGAGGTTAAATAAAGCAACCCATGCAATAAATAAAGCAATTACTACTACTGTAGTATGTAACAAATTACCACCTGGCGTCATTTTCGCAAAACAGCGGGCGCCATCTGCGCTCCGTACAATGTGCTGTTAAATATCATAAATCCCACCTCAGATCCGAACCAAAACCCTTGTATCCCAACCCTCAAGGCACCACACCCAAAAGAGGTAAAATAAATTAAGGGAACATCGGTTTCGCGGTGCGATTGAGTGCCGGTTTCGACGAAGTGCCTCGCGGACTTAACGGAAATCCGAAAGTTTCTATACGCCCGAGTTAGTGAAATGGATTACCTGTTATCACGGAAGAAGCTGGGTCTTATCACTAAACTAGTTGGTAAACAATGGACTAGTAACACATGCTCTGTGTGTTTTGTCTTACATGTTTTATCTCTTGTGAACATCTGATTAATTGCTTTCGGAACAACCGGAGTTCAATTTATTTTGATTAATCTTGATTTGAAATGTTAAATTATTTCAAATTCGCACATTCTTTTACATAAATCAACGAGCTATGCGATACTGCAAAGTTTTGAAATAAACACACCCTTTACGGACCGTCAGCATCTGTGGCTAGTTTTAAAATAAGATTTAGTGTCCGAGAATTTCAACTAGAGCTTTTCTACGATTTAATATTTCAAATTTTAAATCTCTTAAAGTTCATAATTTTATAATTTGGATTGTAAATTATACAGTATCATGATATCTAACTTAGTCAAAGTCAAACGATTATTAGCTTAGCAGCAACGTGTATTATGGAAATCAGACCAGATAGCTGAAATCTGGAGGTAAAACATTTTTTAACGTTTCGAAGTTCTCAAGAAGCATCCTTGAAAACTTTCGCACAAAAACATAAGTGATGTTTTATGAATTTTGGGCCCATTTTTATTCCAGGATTTGCCCTTAGAAAACTTACTTTGTAGATTTCAGGACACACAGCACGCGCTAACCTAACAGAAACATATTTTAAAGTTTTCAATATTTAACGTATGATATAAGGTATTTACTTTTTATATTTAAATTGGATAATAACAATGTCTTATATGCAAGCATAACTAAAAAAACGCAATGATCAATCCATTAATAATACTGGTTAATTATTATCTCTGACTCTTAGATCAAAGCAATGACTTTTTACTTTTTAGAATTTTATATCTTATGTGCCATCCAAATAATTTGCCGAAATATCTGCGAAAGAAGTAAAAACATTTCGATCACAATACGATTGGCGAACACCGTGGTGTAATCGCTAAGACGCTGAATACACGCCACGTAGGTTCCGGGATCGATTTCCGGTGAGATGAATAAAATTAAAAGATATATTTCTTAAGGCTGGGTGTACTTTCTTGATGGAACAATGCAGTGCGCAATGCACTATTGCGTGCGAATAAAAGGAAGCACGTTACGTGTTATGTATATAAAATTAATGTATTTTGTTTCTCGTAAACCATGTGGTTTTAAAAACATGGTATGATAATTAAGAAATTTCATTTTAACAATCCGTTTAATACTCAAGTAATAGGATTCACTAAACACAGCCTACATTTTAGAAAACTCCGAATTATCGCGAAACGAAGGCAAAAAGTAAACATTATTTAAATTAAACAGTTGTTGTGCAAATTATTTGTCGTGACTCGAATGAAGGCATGTTGTTAAGACAAATGTGTAGGTATATTATTTATGGTTCGACTATAACCGGAAAGAGGAATGACGAAATGAGGTTCAGATAAAAATTCAGAAACTAATCATGAAACTTTCACATTAAAGTGTATTGTAATTCAATGATAAATAGGTAAATGTCTTTTTAAAAGAATTTTAAGCGTTAGCTGTTAAATTAATTTATTGATTAAAAATAACCCTACCTATTGTCCAAGATACATCCACCGCGTAGTCCATATTAGACACCTCTCCTTCCGACCATTGGATTCAAGGTGTTTTATGGCAGTCATTCCCGGCAGTAACTGAGATTTCCGCTGGCGTGCCTGCCAACTATTATCTAGTTATTTAAAGCTCATTATCTGCTATTAAACGCTCCTCTAAGCCCCGTCTCCACGGCGACAAATTTAGCGTAAAGACCTCATAAATAATCCGACTCTGATGGCGGGCAAAGAATGTTCACAACCGATTTTAGGCGTAAAATGGTAATAAACATACCCTTTTCTGTGTTAAGCTTACTGACTTTAAGCTAGGTGACTTTTATTTGGTGGAAATATGGTTGGGACGTTGTGTGTTTTTAAAGTATGCTTAAAACCAATAAATAAGATCAACTCTACAAACACCCAATTTTTGGTATAAAGCATTCAGTTTTCGGGTATTTCTTAGTCAGGTTTTGAGGATTTATCTACATTATTATGTTTATGAATAAGACAGGCATTAAAGGGATGTACTAATGAAAAGAAAAATACGCTGTAGTTTTGAAACCGGTCGAAATAACAATAATGAAAAAAATCTATCCTCACTTTGTGGCTTTTAGATTTCAAATTTCTAATAATTTTAAATGTAAATCATAATTTTCAACATAAATTTTAGGGTGTTAGGTACTTTATTATTGTAATAGGTACCATGAACTGGCAATGAAGCGTAAGATTAATCATCGTGCTTTCGTATATTAAATATTCAAGATTCACTGTGCTTGGTGTAGAAATGCAGAGCCCTATGTACCATTGGATGCAGATAACGGAAAGTTATAGTATGGACTAAATTATTAAATAATGTTTAACGGCGCCCGAGAAAAATTAATTAGTCAATTACCGAAAATTAGTCTTAGAAAGTGATCGGGATAATAAAAATACTATTAATTTATTAAGCTACTCGTTCACGTTATTTTGAGAATCCGATACCTTTGAAATTAATTATTGCTTAAAATGGAGCAAGTTAGATCGCCTAAATAAAATTTTTATAACTGCCTTCATAACTAAACTACTTATCCAGTAACAAGAAGTTTCTTACAGGCTCTAAACTCGCGGAACAAGGTTCTGTACTTCAGGAAGCCACAACCTTTTAAATATTAATACTACAATTAGAAATTTAAAAGAGGTGTTTTTCGGCCACTATAAAAATAAATTGCAATGTAGTATTTTGTACATCCTTCATTTCAAAACTAAGTTCATTTTTGTATTTGTTTTTTACACACACATTATCTACATACATAAAATAATCATATGATTATCTTCGGAAAGTATTCTCTAACAATTTTGAATTATTCTCTTTAGAGAAATAATCATGACATGAAAAACAAAATCCTCGTATATTTACCGCAAATAATATATATTACGGACATTTTTTAAATTTGGTTTTTAATACGTTTTATTGTTCTGTATGTTTGTGCAAAAGCTCTCTCTCGTTGTTGGGTGATTTTGAAAATGTATATTATTTAGAATTTATGCTATAATAACTGCTAGAAAAACAACATAAACTAAAGAAATTATATTAAATTACTTGTAAATACGTCTAGAATTTCTACTTTTGAGAAAAAAACGTAATTGGTGAACTTATGAATAATGAGTCTATCGTTTTTATGTTGAAAATAGTAAATAGGTACTTTTATTTTATTTCAGTGGTTAGGGTATTGAGCTCTTGACGTTTCTGCGACCTATGTAGATCTATTGTCCACTTGAGTTAGTTTTCACCCTCCTAGAATAGGTCTTAAACTCATAACTCTTGAGAGGGTGAGGCCTAGCACATCCATTATTATATTTTCTTCTCCGAGTCCTGGTCTTCCTAGTAAGTACCAGGAAGAACCGGGCCAATAGGTGAGGAGCGAACTCCTTTTCATCATCCGACCAGATCATTGGACTTTCAATAATGTTTTTTTCTTTAATGTACAGCGTCACTGTCACATAGGACGTATTTAGGTGTTTCTTCATATGCACCGCAGAACCTGCAACTAGAAAATTCCAAGAGGCCCATTTTATTGAGTCATTGTAAATCACGACTTGCTCAGAGACATACACATTTTATTGCCCCCAGTTTAATTAACTCTTTTTTAACTGACAATAAAATGGCATTGTCAAATTTTCCAAATTTTTCATCTTTTAAAAAATGAACACAATGTTGGATACATAGTCTAAAAGTAGAACCATTCTTACTATAAAGACCATAACAATAACATAATCTACGTCATTTTTTTTTTTATATTATAATTATTTCCCTTCTTCTTCTTCCAATTTCTTGTATTCTTTTTTTTAACTATCTTGTTTACATTATCTGTTATTTTTACATTTTTACATGACTTCATTTTTCTCTTTTGCCACGTGCACACTGTTTGATTTTCACATCAGTATACCCACAAACAGGCTATGCCTTGGTGGGATTTTTGTTATTTAAAAAAAAAAATGTAAATGTGTTTTTATTGTATTTCTTTGTAAACATTTTTTTTTCTAAAATAAATTTAAAAACAAAAAAAACTCCAGTATCTAGTAGATACTTGGTTCTATACCAATATTCCCCTCAAGATTATATTATAATATACATCAAGTAAAGAATTCCAAAGACTAAAATAACGTCCTACAAACAACAGAACAAAAAAAAACAGTAAAGTTAGGCTTCAAATTTTTGATAAAATGTATTAACTGAGTTATAAGCTCGTTAAGGAAAATTATTAAAATGGTTGGTTAACCTGTCGAAGTTAATTAATAACGTTAAAGGCGCTTTCACCTCAGTACTATCGGCTTGAATCTTTAACTTCTTACAAAGTTCTAATTAATGAAAATCGGTTGAAAATTCACCCCAAATCAGCCGTTTTACTTTACGAAACTTTCCGATTTGCGGAGATTTCGGCAGTTTAAAAGAACAAAATATGCCATTATAAAATACTTGTAGTATGTCCATGGTTTTCAAAATAAATTCAACGAGTTAAAAATGTAATCTATGCATTTGTTCAATTAAGTATTTAATTCAACAATCAAAACGATTTATTTACTGTAGGTAGGTCTGTTAAAAAAATAAAATAAACAACGTACAAATAATATTTGTGGCGAGCAAACAAGAAAATTTCAGAATTACAAAATTAGTTTTCATTGGATAATAACAAGAGTTATTGTTGAAAAATAAAAAAATTATGCCCCTAAATTTTTTTTTTTTTTTTAGAGGTCAAGCGGTAGATAAAGCGAGTTTGTAGCCACACAATACTGGGTAAATACTCTTCTCATTATTGCGGCATTAAGCTTAAGCGGTTAAAAATCAAAACGTCGTAATCAAAGTTAGGAAGTAACATGTACCAAGAGACCTCATATAAAGGGTTTATTATCTAATCATGACATTTAGCTGGCGAAGTTTAGATAAGGGGTACCCAAATGCCACATATTCTCACACAATAAGGGAGACAACCACCCCTGGTGTGCTTTAAGCTCAATGACGTAATTTCCTGTTTTTAACTTCACTGAAAGAAATTAAACAATCCCTTGAGTTTGGATTAACATATAACCAGGATATTTGAAGGGGTTACTGTTAGTAGGGTTCGAAATATAGATTAAATATGGAGAAGATACGTTGTGTGGGTGTATATAATTATGTTGATGTACTTAGGAGGTATTCAATCCAAAAAATAAAAAATCAATATCACAACTTAATTAATAAATTAATAAGCTATCCGATAGTTTGAGAAAAATGCTAAGCTATTTAAACAAATTGTAATATTTCCGTGAGATTTGAACAAAACAATATGTAATGATTTTATTAGAAATCGATTTACGATGCTGTTGTTTTTTTCTGATTTACGAAAGTTTTGAGAACTAAGAGTGTCCTACAGGGCAAAAGTAAAGTCGGTTTACGGACGATAATTTTACCTGATAACGTCATAAGAAAACATTGATGAAAAATAGCATACTTTTATGAATTGAATTGAATTATTATTACTTAATTATCATTATTTTGTATAATACAAAGCAGGAGTTAATTGAAAATGACAATTTTTTCCATATTTTTTTTTTTTTTTGCACTCGTTAATTTCACTTTTACTTAGTAGCTTGTGTGCTGCTGCTGTCTCCCTTCTACTACTCGGACGCATCGGCCGATGGAGTGGAAGAGAAATAGATGCGTCACAAACCGAACGCTTAGACCGATCGTGCCTCTCTATCGCTTATTTCGCGCTCTCGCTTGCACACTAGGCTCGGGCGGAACGTGACAATAAGTCATGCTTTTTCGTGTGTGCAGCCAGCGTTCATCGTTTTATTAGACGTTATCACGTCAAAAATACAACTAAAAGTATAAAAAAATTAAGTTACTTCAACGGACATTCATATGAACGAAAAAATATATATATTCTGAAGCTTAATCACAAGTATGCGATCTTTCTGCGAATTAGAATATCGCACAGCGCGACTTTTAAAAGCGGAAACGCATCCTTAATTCGACAATAAACGTAATTAAATGTTTAATTATTAATTAATTTATGCTAAATGACCAGTCTCTAATGTTGCCATACTGAGAGAATTAATAAGTAGGGCGGAAGAACGACAGCTGTTTGGCCACTTTTTCACCTGTTTTTTAGCTCACCATGTCTGCTTTACTTTATGAACATTACCGAATTATTCAAATTAGTCCGTGGATTTCAAGAGCCGTCTCTTTGCACGTTTTAAGTGACCGTTCTGAATTAATTTTAATTTGACAGGACGGACGGGAAGTTTTTATCCAGTGATAAGTTACAAAAGAGTAGGTCCTCTACCGAACGATTTAAATGGATTTTCGATTTAACAAAACCCTACGATTAATTTGAATGGGATTAATTAATTACCTACAATTTTACACACCAAGGAATTTAGATATGTCAAACAAACTGCATACTCAATGTGGCTTCATGTAAACGTAGCTTTAAGTTGAATCTTGAAAACAATCATCTACCTGTTTACAAATATGTAAATTTATTGAGTTTCCTCATTAAGTTATTGATGAATACTTCTCTCCGCTGTTAATAAATTAGGGTACCTTTTATTGATACACATTTAATAATCATATATTTACGTTATTATTAACAGTTAAAACACATTTCATTACCATATATTTACGTTATTATTACCATATAATTACGTTCAACATTTTTAATAAATGCTTCAGTTATATATTGTATTTTGTTGATTGATTCGGCATTCACTTTGTAACACTTCATAATGAATTATGATTATGTTACGTGTTACTATTATTTTGTTCTATAGAAAAATAATTAACCTACACTACCTGGTTTCGGGAGTAAAGTTTTCCCATCGACTGGTGAAAATACACTAAATTAGAATACGGAAAATGGTCGATATTGGTCTGAATTTTTCTGTATAAGATCAGTATTCTAACTTAGTGTCTTTTCACTATTTGATGGGAGAACTTTACTCCCGAAACCAGGTAGTGTAGATAAATTCTATTTCCATAGAATAAACCAATAGTAACACATAACATCGTTTTATTTAATCATAATTAAATATTGTATATTCAATTTCCCTTCCCAAAATCCATTTTTTCTGTGTAAAGATATCGAAAATAATTTATACCATCTCATCCAGGGTGTTTGCTAACAAGAATTAGGGCACTACCATAACGTTGTTTATTATTGAAACGTATCAATTTCTGGTTTCACGGGAGAGTTCCTTTCACCGCGTCCAGTCCGACCATGTGTGTTCTCTAGTTATGCATAGCTATGCTATATACTCCGAAGTAAGTTCAGGATACATTAGGCCAAGATGCCTGACTAGACAGCGGAATATGTCAATTTGCCTAATGTAATTGCCAACTGACCGGGAACTTGTCTAGTACCTATTGTGTTTGTAAAGGTACAGGTAAGCTAATATCACTGTTTGGTGGGTGCAAGCATCTTGTGTACTGTTCTGAAACAACACACCATTATACATGTATTAGGTATCTATATTTTTAGTGATTTTAGAATCCATCTATTATTACCTTGTACGTTTTTTATGACTCGTCTAATTCCAATTACGTTATCAATGGCAAATGTTACTTTTTTTATTTGTCTGGTATTCTAGTGTGACGTAGATATTTATTATTTAAAAAACAATTTTTTTCCTCATTAGGTAGTACTGAAACACTACTGAAACATTTAACTTACTTGAAGGTACCTACTAGAGATTAATTAGCGAAAGTAACTAAAAACTGAATAAATTAAAAACCATAATATTTATTGTGTAATAATTACTTTTTTAGTATTTTATTTCAACCACTTCAACAAGGAAGCAGAACGTAAATAACATTCATAAAACACCTTCTTCAGTTTATCTCTGCACAAAGGTTGTAGTTAATTAAGTAGATTTTAAGCTTTTTTCCTTTTTTGTCAATATATGAATACAGCTTGGAAATGGTATACTAACTAACTAACCATCACGCCATTTCCTCGAAAGGGTAGACAGAGAGGATATAACGCCACACCACTCTGTCCTGGCATACTTCTCTTGCTTCCTCCACATTCATACATCTTCTCATGCACGCACGTCGATTATTCCGACTTTTTACATGCCCACTTTCAAGCACTTGTTTTACTTGATCATGCCATGTCTTTTTCGGCCTTCTTCGACTTCTACATCCAGGCACCGTCGCATAATATATTTTTTTAGCCGTTCTTTCATCATCCATTCGCTCTACATGACCGAACCATCGTAAAAGACCTTTCTTAATTTTATCGATAATGCTTATCTCAGCCTTGCATTCTGCTCTAATTTCAACATTAGTGCTGGTATAAATTTTATAAATGTGATTTTTATACGTTATTGTGTATAAATATGGTTTGATATGAATTAAGTACGTACAAAACTCATTACGTAAACTACAAATATTATTGTTACGTTTCAAATATACAAAACAAATTAGGTACTTTCAAAACTTTGGCAATATTTTCACATGTAACGAAACTCTATTATCCTATGTAAATATGGTGACGTAATTTGTAAGCTTATTACAAAAAGATACGAAATGTAAAATAATGCAAATTATTGTCCTTTAACCGTAATAATCTCCTTTTATACCGTTCCAAGTCACTGCATCGAATAATTAAAGGTTTCAGGACTACAAAATGGTCAACTTTGCCAAGGGTTGTTCATAGAATTCAAGGCCGTATGAAAAGTTTCCGTTGGATCTCTTTTCCCGTACCGAATTTAAAGGGTTATGTTTTATTCATTTCTCTGCAGTGGAAGCTACAAGGTTACAAGGAATACTTTAGCAGATATTCAACGAAGAAGAAATTAGATAGGAAAGTATTTGGTTTTCTTACTCTGCCTTTACATTATACCCTAAATATTCTTCAACAGCAAATTTTTTGTTTTTGTACCAATGATATTAATGTATTTTTGTACCCGTAATTTTAATAACTGTATTAATTTATTGTATTGCAAGTATATTACGATCCCTAATGTAGTATTTTCCAATAAATCTGTTATTAATAAGCCTGGAGTAATAAGTTTGGAAACAGAATACAATTTTTTTTTGTAAAAATCTGCCTATTTCGATAGTAAGCAAACAGTAGATAAGATTAGGTTTCAAGCGGTAGCTTACATTTAGTCGAACACTTAACTTATTTAATCCAGTCTTTAATAACCTTAAATTATTGTAAAAATAATGTACTATATTTAGTATTCGTTATTTTAGATTTATTTTTAGAACGGTTATTAGTATACAAAAAAAGAAATAAATTATTCTAAGGAATCTAGTTTGCTCACGTGACAATTGATAAATTAACGTCACTTGATCTCAAAGTGAATTGGGCCAATCAGTGACCTATCGATACATATTTAATTTGCCAAGCTAGCTAGCTCACTATCGAGTGACAGAATATTTAATCTTACCCTAGAACAGGACAGCGTAAATATCAGTTAACTAACCTCTCAGAGCATGTTACCTACTTTGATTGATGGTGTAATTAATTACACGTCAAATTATTTTGGCATCCTTACAAATTTTTTAGTAGACTTGTCTCAATTAAAGCGATGTAATCATGAAATGAAAAAAGGAATGATGTGGCTATAAAAAATGTGCTTAGCGCCCGTTGTCTATCTGTTTTGTTCAGGTGCACATCCCAGTTTTAATCGTTATTTTAATTTTATTTGAATCACCTTCTTCTTCGTAATCGTTTGTTCTTGAACATAGTGGAGTGGTCACAACAGAAAGGAGGAAGAAGGCCGCTAGAATTTGCTTCCAATAGTCTCTGTCTCTAGCACTTCTGAAGCCCCGTGGAGAGAAAAGCCTACCTATTAATGTACCTACGTATTTTTAAAATAATTAAAATACCCATCTTTTTAATAAATTGGTAGCAAGTATTTTGTAAAATAGTAACTAACGTGCAGTAAATAAATACATTTTTACAAATTTTAGGGACTTATATTCTAACCCATTAATATTACTTTATTTGGGTAATGAGTAGGAATTTAACATTCAATTACTTAACGTTTTTAACACCAATGTTTCGTCATTCCCAATAATTATTCTGATGATTATTGTCACCTATTCCCCTCCCCAAACCTCTCCTGACGCAGCTCCACCTTAAGGAGTTGCATTCTGTAGTGGAACGAAATCTACGTGCATCGAACTGCATTTGCCCGAACAGGTGCAAATACTTACAGACATATAGCATTTTTTTATGAATTGACAAGCTTGACGTTCAAGTTTCAGTTGTACCAGTGTCCAAAAGAGACCACCTGCCATATTCCAGGAAGGAGTCCGAGAGAAACGCGCTTTCAACAAGCGGGTTAGTGAAGTTTGCGTTTCCTTCCACCCATAATCATCCCTTATACATTCCCCTTCTATACCCCGAATATTTTCCTATTATTATTATTATTATAGATAATTTATATAGCGCCCGTTTTCGTATAAATATACCTCAAGGGCGCTCCTGACGAGTGCCCTTCGTCCGGTATCTTTAAATGAGAAAAACGTTTTTATGTATTATATTTAAAAGTAATAATTTTATATACCTACTTATATTATCATCATTAAAATAATGGGTTTGTCGTGAGATACATTTTAATCGTTTTTAGCCTCAGTTTGCTATATTAAGTTGATTTTATTTTAAAAACAGTTTCAAAATTTAAACATAAAAGCAATAAAGCAAAAAACATAAATTGTGTACCCGAAAAATATTGAATTTTTGACGATCAGGCTTTCAGGTACAATATTTACTATCTACAAAATACTTTGCCTCGGTATTATGTAATGAAATAAAAAATATTTCAAATTTGGCTTCTTAATTCGTTTAAGGAAAAAAAATTAAGTTGGTTACACGATTTTAAAGTAAGTTATTTTAGAATTCTTACAAAAATATTCTTAAAAAAACAAAAATGATTAATGATTTCAATGTTCGTAAAGATTTTTTTTAAAGTGAAGACATTAATGCTTAATCGATAGCGTGGTCATTTGCGACTGGCACACATAAGTCTGCCAACACTTTTCGTAAGGGTACTTTTGACTTAATTTTATGGTGGTCTTTACGTTAGTGGCGAGGGCATTAGATAGGTTACCTGACTCAGCCACTTGGAAAACTGATCGAAGACGATAGAGGAGGATTTCCTGATTCTGTAGACGATTTTCCAGGCAAGTTTATTTACCTTCGATTAAGGGGTATTTTTCATTTAATTCTCGAGCTCACCAACGGCATAATTTAACACTAAGATTGACTAGATTAATGCGAATAATAATAAAAAAAAAAATAGTAAAGGCTGGATGCTAATTGGCTATTGGACACTTGAGAAAAAATATTTTACATAATACAAAGTATTGTTGGAAGACTGTATTAACTTAAATATAACATTTTCAGGATTTTTTTTTGAGGAGAAATTTAATGGCCTTTTATAAAATCTAATTGAAATTAGTGAAAGACTTTTTTTTTTTAAAACATGTTTTGTGTAAAAAAGCATTTTTTAATTTATCAAAGAAATATTGACAAATACTAATAGATTTAAGCCTTCCACGTACTTTATGTACGGTCCAATTTTTTGGGCACTATCTTAGAAACTTACTTTTTATTGAAAAAACCTGTAATCTTTTTTTCAGTTTACTGCTAATTTTGACTAAAGAATACAGCGTCATGATAATATTCTAAGAATTATTGCTTTAGAATTACGTCAGATGGTGGATGGTGTAGATGTTAGTTTTAATATACTTTTAAACCTTCGAAAAGCCTTGGGATACAATGAAACATGAAAAATTAATTCTTGGTTTTAACTACAGTCGACGTGATTCTAAATGGCGCAAGGCAGAGAAACCAATGTTCGGTTGAAATGATCCGCAGCTTTTACGACTAGCGGCGTATAAAACAAAAGGAAAAACTTCATTAAGATATTTAGTTCTTAGTACAAAGCGCCTAAATGTTGTTATAGAATAACCTTTACTATTTTTGCTTAAGTGTTTCCAAGAAGACTGTAAAACGATATGGAAGGAAAAATACTTAAAACGCAAAGTTCAACGATTAAAAATAGCTCATGACAAAACGGCTAAATAAATATTTTGTCAACTTGAGCCTAAAACGTTTGCGTGAAACTGATAATAATTTAACTAACGTTGTTATCAATGTACCGCAAAAATGCGTCGTTTTATGCCCTTAATGAACTGATTTACTGTAAAGGTGATACTAAGTTAAATATATAATAACATGATTCTTAAATATGTATATCATATTGTCACCTTGTCAAAATGCTAGTTTTGAAATTAGCGTACTATTTTGCATGAATTGTCATTCAAAATAGAAAATTGCGGACATTTATACTATTAATCTAAGAAATCCGATATAAATTAAGCCGTGATTTGATCGATCCTTTATTTGTTTTCAACGGTTTATTTTTTAAGTAAGCCATTGCTAATCACTAACTCTTAAATTGGAAATTTTTGACTTTGTGTGTTTTACCAACCAAGTAGCTCAAGCACAGATGACTATTGACGTGCTAATAAGGCGACGTGATAACGATTTCCACCACAGGATGTTTTAACGTTTTCGCGATCACACTGGAACATCCGTTAAAAGTTATCGATCGGGATTATTAATTACCGCCGCATTAAATACTGGAAAATACGCCAAAAAACTGATAAGATAAAATGTAAAATCATTTATGTCTTTACAGAGTTTTTCAATTGTTTGTGCACAATTTTATTATGCCATTTATTTGCTTTAAATCAATCAATTTGAGAAAGCAGTAAAACGAAACATTTGTCAAAGTATGCCTTTCATCTATGGTGCTTAGTCAACGCGACCGTGATATGAACGTATATATTTTTTTTTAAATTTTTTTATTTTATGTATTCAGGATATCAACAGTTATACAAAATAATGAAATATAGTAAACAAAACAGGCAAGATAATACAAACATAAATAGATATCCACAAGTATGACAGATTAAAAATAATTGTAAACGCAAGTTTCTACAGTAAGGTGTGGTTGAACGAAAATTGTGTATGGAGTGTATTAGCTATGGGGATGTGTGAGACGCCGAGGGATTGTGTGTGAGATTCTCTGTGAGTATGTTATAATGGGTGAAAATGAAAATAAAAATGTTTAAATGAACAGTTGAAAATGTCACTAAAATTATCGGAACCTAATATTTTGTATTACAGCTTAGTGCTTTGAAATTATTTTTATTACAATAAATATGGGTCTAATGAATTAAAATTTTGAATTGTATTATCCCTAACAAGACGTATGAGTGGAGAGTTTTGGGGCATAATTTGTTCGTACAGTTGGAATGTGGAATAATGATCATGAGGTATGACGAGTCCGGTAGCCCGGTGTATTGAAGGCTACACCTGATACTAGTGTCGGGCTGTCAAGAACGGTCCACTAATAATATCGTGAAGAAACACCCCATAATCCAAAATGGAGGCGACGATCACTTAGACTAAGGAGATGAAGTATGCACTTTGCACGAAGACGAATAAATTATCGTTATTTAATCTGAGTCTCCAATTTAGAGCTTTTACAAACGTCCATTGGTATTTTTTTCGGAATCTTTCCTTATGTGTAATATAATTTGGAGACCAGGACACAGGAAGGCGTATTCGAGTAAACTACGGACAAATGCAAAGTATATACCATTTTAATACAACCAATATAACTAAAAAACTTGACATGTACGAAGAACAAACCAAGGTTCCTGTACGCACGACTCGTTATGTTGTCAAAGTGATCTTCAAAAATGTCAGTTTTTTATCAAAGTATTACTCCAAGATCACGTACGGAATTAAACTCTTTGAAGTGGATTGATTAGATACGATATAATTAAATTCCGTAGGACACCGACTACGCGAAAAATGAAATAACTAAAACATTTTAGATACATTTTACACTAATCCTGTGTTCATTGTGATCGGTTCAAATGCTTAGCACGTTTTTAAGCACGTCGACAATCATCTGCGATTGAGCTACAGGTGACAATATGTATTTGATGTTTTATTGTAGGAAAAATTTAAATAAATATTGGGTAGTTTACTAAATTTTTTTGGATTTTGAAGACAAACAGAAGTGTTTTTCAATACAATGGTGTTTAAGTACATTTTAAACTTTATTGTTACCTACATGAGTCAAATTAGGAACTATTGCCACGTGCCTATAGAGTTCAACCAAACTTGAACCAGTAACTAATATAATTGATTTACGCCAACAGAGCGGCGCACTATGGTGCGAACGGCTCATTTTCATCTTAAAATTCAATAACTTTGAAACCAAAAATGATATTCAGACAAAATTTAGAGAGAATAATACTGAATCAATATTAATTCATAATACATTAAAACATTTCTGTGATTTTATTCGTATAGTGAATCTTATAGGTCAGCCAAAATACAGTTTTTGGAAAAAAAACTTAAGATTCAATTTTGGAGGGGCACCACAAATTTAATATTTTTGTGAAGAATCATATGGTGATAGCGTGCTACATATTTTTTCTGTCAACCAGAGACAACATTAGATCATGTTGCACGTCGATTTCTTTACCATCTAGGTTGACTTTTGATGTTATCAATTTTTTTTTATTAAAATTTTTTTTTTTTTCTTTCTGTCTTTATTTTTATTTTTTTAGTCGTAATATAGCTTGGCTACGGTTAGCTCCACTAAAGAACTGGTGTATGAAAGCCGAAATATTCTCCACTTGTTCCTTTTAATGCGATTTTTGCCATACATTGAAAATCAACCTCCTTGTCAAAATCTGTGCCTTGTCGCTGAAATGTGAAAAAAAATGTACCAGCGGCTATTGATGGGCAAACTTAAATAAACTTTTTTCAGTAGAAAATTGTCTACTTAATCGATTAAAAGTTGTCTCGCAACAGATACATTCGGATACATTTTTAAAAGCCTCGTCAAAAACTCACAACATTACGATTTTTTATTTTTTAAATAAACAAATTTTTCAAATGATTTTTACTAACAAGTACTATGATTAGGAACATTAAAAAAAAGTACTTTGTGTGTAAAGTTCCTATTATGGTTATTGTGAAAAAAAATATTTGGTTTGATTTACTTGATCGAAAATTCACTATACGTCCTTCTCCGCGAGGAGCTCTCAATTCTCAAATAAAAAATATATTCTCGCGGTCACTTTACAATGTCGCACTTTGCGACGTTGCACAACTTCGCACAGGTGTGCTACCTATAAAATTTTTTTGGCATTTTAGTTTATTGGCTATTTAAGTACTGTGTCTGAGCTAATTCAAATTACGTCCTTTTAAGAAACTTTGTAAAAAATATAAAAAAAAAGGTTAGAATCGAAAATAATTCACTGTGCGGCGCGGCGCGGCGCGGATTGAAGTTAGGCTTGAAG
>JAGVSP010007409.1:0-12779 GCA_022494985.1 Micrasema minimum
CAACAGAGACGAGAAATTTGGAAGGGAATATGGATATCTAGGCGTTTACAGGGCTTATGACCTGTCATTGGCCACTTGATGTATTACAACATTCCCCATTTCACCTAGTATTTGATATCCACATCCGCCAATATACAGTAAAATGACGCGACGCTTCACATGTGAACTCTCTGTCATCCATTGAGAAAATTGCTAAGCATTTTAGCAGAAACCTTTATGATTGCAAGTGAGATTCTTACCGAATTATATCACCTGCTAGGAAACGCCTGAAGATGAATCTTCAATTTGTTATGCTTATAACTTTTACCAGCTAATTTTTATAAACAACATTTTGAGTGTGTCCAAATACTAAATGTTGTTTATGAAAATATTTTCCATACGTTTTAGATATCGACCAGAAGCTTGTTTGTTTAGTCTTAATTTTAAAATATATTTTTTTATTATCCTTTACAGATGAGATAATAAAACAAATAAGACGTTGCAAACGCGGTTTTTGTTGATATCTAAATCTTCTTCTAAAAAAAAACCACTTCTCCAGTACTAAATTCCAGGGAAAAAATCGAGGACTACGATTATATGGAGAAACGGCTGCAGTCACGTGACAGAGCATCCTCCTTAATAGGTTTTCCAGAACAGGATATAGCTCCCGGGCATCCTGTTTTAGCTCTAAAAATGTCCGCTACATCTTTATGTGGGGCGGGAAGCCTTCTGTTTAAATGCCACTGGATGTGCAAAGCCTTTGTTTATATAGAGAGTGATTTATTTATTTATTCTTTATTTTATTTTATATATATTTATTTATTCGTATTTGAATGCACTACTATTTTTCTTAATTCGCACTCAATGTTGCGAAGGGTGATGCCGTTTGATTACTAAATTGTCGTTAAATGAAAAAGCCACATCTTGTCAACAAGTTAAAAAGGCGATACAGTTTTTTTTGTTGGACTTAAGGAACTTTAACTAGGTTCATAAAAAAAACCGCAAGTTATTCAAGTTCCCAAATTTTTTTTAACCTTTTTTGCTTGTAGCAAAGTTTAGCTTTTTTCACTTAGCAGACCAAGCGCAATTAATTTTGATCATTTGTTACATAAAGGCACGATGATCAGTCTTACGTTTCAAAACCTGTCCAAGGTTGTGCAAATGTGAAAATCACAATAAATATTTCATACTGTCGGAAGTTGAACCCGCGACGTCATGTAGAGAATCCCAACGCGGTAACCAATACTCCACGAGGGGGACAAAAATAAATTTGTTACTTGATGATGATAAATTGATTACATTAACCACATTAATCCAGAGATTATTGATTCCATTAAACTAGATTTAAAGTTTACAAGTAATCACGAAGAGATAAAAAAATAAAGTGGTTTAAAAAACCAAGTGTTTTTTATTTTATTTTATTTTTATTTTATTCGGATACAAACAGATGTACAGGTAAAACATAATATAAATTAAAACTAATAATTAACAATAACATGCCTGCCATCCAATTATATGTATCCGCAGGTAGCTTTAAACAGTTAAAAGAATCTACTTATAATGTAAATAAATATTTGTCATCTTAAGTCTGTAAGTTTTTGAGTTCCTTTATATATTTGTTATATGGGGTATTAAACATATCTAAGCTATTAAATTTATCATTAAACGCCTTACAAATTCGAGGAATCGTAGAATTATTTCTGTGATTTGTTTTAACTTTAGGGATGTGAAAAAGTTTAGGCAGTCTAGTTGGTCTGGAAGGGGCACGGAAAGAGAGTAGATTAATTAATTCTGGTGATTCAAATTTGTTATTTACAATTTTATAAAGCAAACTCTGATCATATTTATTTTTTACTTTACATGATTTTAATTTCAACACCCTGTTGATGTAAACAGGTGCTTTAAATGTCTTTTTGTACAAAAATTAAACATTCTAATGATATAATGAATATGCTCTCGTGCACTGAAGAGAAACAGAATTATTCCAGGCGAAAGCGTTTTGTTTTAAGCTCATTTTGCTGAATAAATACGTTGGAAAATTATACAAAACAATTCAAAATGCTGCATTCCAATTAGATAAAAACGTATTTTGGCAGCCTGTTCGGAAAAAGCTTAAAAGTTCAAAGCCACGGTAAAGAAATTCATACGTGTTTTTTTTAAAATAATTAACCAACCATCCTGTTTCGCCGAAAGGGTAGGCAGAAAGCCCCAACCCATTCCCTAGACTGTTTTGAAGACTATTGAGTCTTTTTACAGTCCAGCACAATTCTACCGATTTTTTCTAGAAAAGAAAATAAATCTAGTCTGTATTCATTTTACTTTTTGATTATTCTTTAATGAATCATTTAAAAAATATTCTCAACGTATCTCAAATCAACGTGTAGGTACTTAATTTTTAACAACACCGTTAAAAAACGGTCCCCTATCAAATTTTAATTAGGGGTAAAAGGCTTGAAAAAATATTCAAACAGGATTCAGTTTTGCATAAAAACAATAATAAAAATAAAAAACCTTTTTTTAATTGGTCAGTAAAAACAAGTTATTACAAAATTGTTGAGATTAAGTTAATTTTTATATTTCGATTTAAAATTATTAGTTTTTCAATGTAAATTAATTCTCTGATTGAATTTAAACAACATTTTGGTCAAAAACTGGATTTTACTTATGAAGGGGTTGCATTAAATTAAAATTGATATCTCAACAGAGACGAGATGTTTGGAAGGGAATATGGATATTTAGGTGTTTACGGGGCATATGACCTGTCACTGGCTAGGGCCACTTGATGAATCTGCCGATTATCGTAGATGATATAATTCGGTATGAACCTTATTTACATAATGACACATATTAGTATTCAAAATTAAAGTGCTAGCATTTTTTTTCCGAAAGCAAAACATACTAGTTCTGATAAAATTGGCATATATGAATATCAAATACTAGGAGAAATGTTGTAATCATCATCATCATCATATCAGCCCGTGAAGGTCCACTGATGGACATAGGCCTCCCCCTGCCGCCTTCACTCTCCCGATTCTGCGCCGTCCCCCATCCACCGTCTTCCCATCAAACATCTTAATATCGTCCACCCATCGTGAACTTTACCCAATCAATGACAAGTCGTAAGCCCTGGAAACACCCAAATATCCTTATTCTCTTCTGTTGATTTAACGCTTTAAAAGGCCAACATTTTGATTTTAGGAAATAAAAAAACAATCTCCAATTTTCAAAATATAAAACAACGAAATTAAAAATAAATAAAGGGGTTTGGAGATAGAGGAGTCCCCTTTTACCAGTGGAAGGTTAGTTGAAACGCCGGTGATGTTGTATTCGTTTATTCAGTTAATCAGGATGAGTGTTGCGTGTCGGATATTGAGTGCGTGGCAGTTCCATAGAGATGGAACGAAGTCGGCGCCGGCGGCTGGAACAACGTTGGTAGCGAAGCAACGTGGAGAGCAGACGATGCGGTCGGGCTTCCGTTGCTGGTACCAAGAGTGGTGAATCCAGGGCGTGGTCCGAGGCTTCCATGACGGCGTCGTCTACGTCAGGCAAGACACTGCGTCTTGGCTGCTGACGTGGACAGGCGGCTCTCCGACTGAAGAGAGTAACTGCGTAGATGGTATAAGATGGTTGTGTGGCACTGCTGTTCTGACCCTCAGTACGGGTATTTATAGGACAGTAGTCCTTTGTTATTAGAGTTGTATGGTGGGGATAAAACGTTTCGTGTGCAAAACCATACTGCCCGTTGAATTGCAGCGTCAGCTGATAATTTTCTAGGAATTACCTACTCGTGTAGTAATACCTGACACAGCTGAATTATATTTGCACTTTGGACGTTGTGTCGTCTGGGTTGTTCACCCCCACATAAATACGAAATTAAAAACAAAGTAAAATTGGAATACATTATTGAACAGAATTAACCATAGATTGCCTAAGGGTAAAAAAAGATAAGGTAACTTTACCCTATTACTTCGTGAAAGATAACTTATGTAGAATAAGTTTTAGACGTTTTTCCACTTGGAATACTTACTTCTTTGAGAGATAAAGCACTTTTCCTAAATAATTTTTCGAAAATTAAAATCATCAATGAGACTTGCAACTCTTGTCTCTATTTTTCAATTATTGTAAAATCTTCTTTTATTTTATTTTTATTTATTATTTTTTATTTATATTAGACTCCAATACAATTACAACATAACATAATACATGAATAACAGTAATAAAAATTAAACTTAACATTTTATTGAATATTATTAATATTTTGTCCGCCTCGTGTTGTAGCGCGTTGTGCTAATGTACATGAGGTCTCAGGGTCGAATCCCGACGTATCGATATGAAGTATTTATGTATAATATTTCAATATGATTTCCGGTTCGAATGCCCACTGCGCCACGACTTGATTCATAACTTCAAGCCCAGACCGCTTAGGTTTTATTATAACTTTCTGGTACCAACTAGTGAAGTGAGTTGGAAAAAGAAGGACGAAAGTAGTTTGAATGGAGTTGAAATGCCGTCTCTCAGGCGAATGTGTGGTAAAACTATGTATGGTGTATGTATATGTAGGTGCACTTAGGGCTGAGATAAGCATTATCGACAAAATTAAGAAAGGTCTCTTAAGATGGTTCGGTCGTGTAGAGCTAATGGATGATGAAAGAACGGCTAAAATAATGCGTCTGTGCCTGGGTGTAGAAGTCGAGGGAGGCCGAGAAAGACATGGCATGAACAAGTGTTTGAAAGTGGGCATGTAAAACGTCGGAGTAATCGACGTGCGTGCACGAGAAGATGCATGAATGTGGAGGAAGCATGAGAGGTATGCCAGGACAGAGTGTTGTGGCGTTCTATCATCTCTGCCTACCCCTTTGGGGAAATGGCGTGCTGGTTAGTTAGTTAGTTAATATACAAAAACAATAGAATGGATGGATTTCTATGAAAAATATATGCGTACTTTTGAAATGTAAGACTGTCATGACAAGATGATTATTTTAAACAATTGATTTACAGTAAATACACGTAAAAATAATATGAATGCTGACATCCAATATATCGGCATGGAAGTTTCTATGCCGACATATTGGATTTATATTTTAACTTATGCAAGTTTATAGTTATAAACTTACTTAAATACATTTTCAGAAAGTTTCTCAATAACCGTACATTTTATTTCTCTCAACAAAGTTATGTTTAGATTTCTAGTTGCAGACTTACCCCGGCTCACGTATTTATCTATTGTACAAGCTTTGTGTACTGTTTTCTCTTCGGTGTATGGGCCTCAGTAGACTACAATGGGGGCTACTTGACACAACGAGATATTTCTGACGGTACAATAAAAACATACACAAAACTATCCGAAGTAAGAGAAAAAGTTTTCTAGGGCTTAGAGAAGTCTCGTTTGTGTGCAGTAATAATGTTACAATGTATGAAAAATATAAAAAAAAAAACAATTACTAAAGAAAAGTCCTTTTGATAAAACTGGCGTACGTAGGTTTATGCGTAGACGACAAAATGTTTTAAAGTAAAAAGGGGTTTCATAATACTTTTTGTATTTAACTAACTAACTAACCATCACGCCATTTCCCCGTAGGAGTAGGCAGAAAGGATAGAACGCCATACCACTCTGTCCTGACAAACTTCGTTTGCTTCCTCTACATTCATACATCTTCTCATGCACATACGCCGATTATTCCGAATTTTCACATGTCCACTTTCAAGTACTGGTCGTACTTGGTCATGCCATGTCTTTCTCGGCCTTTCTCGGCTTTTACATCCAGGCACACTTGCATTTAAACTTATTTTAGCCGTTCTTTCATCACTCATTCGCTCCACATGAATTATTGTATTTGTTTTTTTTAATATGTATGTCCGCCTCGTAGAACATAATAAAAAGATTCTAACCCAGCCAATAACAGGTCATACGCCCTGCAAACGCCGAGATAATCCACATTCGTATGCAGAGTTACTCTGTCTTAGTTGTGATATTAATAATATAATATAATAAATAATATTCAGGTATACCAAATGATAGCAAAAATGCTTCTATTTTATATAATACAAGCTGAACCCGGCCACGCTACGCTTTGGCTTTGTACGATATTAGGTATTAGGAGAGTAAATAAAAATATATATCTATAATTCGATTTTTAAACTCGATTTAATTATTTTTATTCCTAATTGTATACATTTTTGTTACGTTGGCTAAAATTGATAAAATGGCGGCGCTGTGTACAACTGTCATTCAGTACTTTTTAACTATGACAAATATAAGGCATAGAATGTTCCGTTTCCGTTGGAACTTCCGAATAAAAAGTGTATAGAAACACTCTTCTGCTAAAATGTAATGTTCCGTAAATATTTTAGTCAATCCATCGCTTACTTTCCAAAAATAGAGGTCACAAAAATACCTACCCAAAATTTTTATATATTGAAGATTTGAGAGAGAAAAATGCATACAATTTTGGTACAAAATAATGGGCGAGCGAATAATATCATGTTAGATTTTACTTTTAACTAGTCTATTTTTTCCGTGTTGTTAAATTCCGGATGGAGGCTTCCAGGATTCGAGACATTCGTGAAAGCTTTTGAGACTGAAAACTTTCGTTATTTTTATTTCAGCATAGCGTTTTCAGAAACTTTCAAGTGAAAATTTCCTAGACACATTTGACAGAATTTACAAAGAGAAATTTCATACTGAAACTTGCTTAGTTTATTTATGAGCAGATACATTATGGATTAATGTAACGGAAAATGAAGTATTATAAAGGTTATTTGAGACACATTGTCAAACTGGTAGTTAGACAGTTTGATGATGTCTTAACAGGGCAAAACAATAAATAAAAATATAGCCAAAATCTAGTTTGATAACATCCGCCTAAGCAAGGACTGGAAATATCTCAACAAACGGTACACAAATTTTATGCAAAATTACTTTAACGGGAAATTTGAACATTCACATAAAAATTTACTTTTTGATTTTACGTTGAGTACGTGAGTTATTTTACTGACACTTTGAACAAAGAAACCTTAGTACGGGTGAACTTTATTAGTTTATCTAGATAAAGTTAAAAAGATAGATATATTGAAAAGCGATATTTATATAGTTAGCACGTCTGCTGTGATCGTGCAAGGAATAAAATAAATTTTTTTTTTTAATTATCCAATTTTCCAAGCTTGCGTTTATATAGAAACGAGAATTGGAAAAATCAATATCACCCCTTTACTAGACTATCATTTTTAAATTAAAGGCAGAATGTTAATTAACTCATAACAATTAAAAGCACCAAATTATATTTCTTTAACAATAAAAATAAGCAATTATAAACACCAACTATAAATATATAGAAGGGTCTATATTATACAAAACAGGTGGTAAAAAAAGAAAGAAAACCACAGCATTTGTACAATTAATTAAAAAAACTATCTTACTTTAAAAATTCCATTTGTAATAATTTTATCTTAACTTATATTACATCTAATAAAAAACCATAAGAATGCATATTGGTGCGTGTAATGAAAAAAAGAGTTTTTTTAAAAGCTTTACCTAAAAAAAATTAAATATTTAATAGTAGGAATATATTTTATGACACAATATAATCAAACATACTTACAGCTATATTTCACAAGAAACCTATAAATTAATGCAAATGTAAATTGATTCATACACAAGAAACCTGGTATTTCAGTTGAGATTTCAATAATACTAAGTAAACCAACATTTTTGAGCTTGTCCAAAAACTTGCAGACAAAAACTGATTTGACCCCATTACGGCTAATAATACACATTTCACCTAGTATTTGATACCATAACTCTCAATATACATAAAATGGCGCGACGCTCACATGTGAACCTCTCTGTCATCCATTGAGAAATAGCTAAGCATTTTTAGCAGAAACTTTATGATTGCAAGTGAGATTCTGACCGAATTATACTAGTGAAATGGGGAATGTTGTAATACATCAAGTGGCCACTTAACCCACCATACAGGACAAAGCCCTGTATACCCTAATAAACATATTCCCTTCCAGTTTCTCGTCTCTGTTGAGATGTCAAATCGTAATATCTAAGTAGATTCGACGTAGAAAGGATATCCTGAATTTCTTGCAAAGTTTTTACCTCTTGTTTCCGGCATAGTAAAATAAATTATAATTGCGGAGACAATTAAAATAAAAGGGAACAACCAAAAGCCGAATTCATACCCAAAACCATCGCCAATTTCTTGAAACACCTTGCAACTGATTGCGTTGAAAACTGACATACAGATAACCATATATCCACTGAACCAGGGTCGAATACTTGCAGTGCTCATTTCACTTGCGATTACAGAAGGTATTGCATTTCCACCGACCCCGTCGAAAATCTCAATGAAGAGAAATCCTAAAATTGCCAGCCAAGAAGAGCTGGTGCCAATAATATCTTCTTTTCTAAGCAGGAAGTACAGACCAGATAGGAAACAACCCAACAAACATCCTATGGATGTTATGAAGAACAGAGGACGTCGGCCGAGAATTTCTATTGTAAATATCGCAGCAATCGTAGCACAGACTGCGATTATTTCCAGCACTAAAACAGTTATATCTGGATTCAGCGCTGTACCAGTTTCGTCAATTATAAGAAGGAAGAACGTCTTCAATACAACAGCTCCGTCAAACTGCTGTGTAATTGTCAAAACCGTCACAAACATAAAAGCTTTCATATTGCTCTTAAGAGTCAACTCTTTAAGTATTTCTTTGAGTGGTCGTTTTGGGCTTTTATCCACAAAGTCTCTTATCTCGTTCATTTCTTCCATAACGCTTGCAGAATCTGTTTGTCCTCTCAAATAAAGCAAAACTTTTAGAGCAGCCTCATGTTTTCCTTGCCTTATTAAGAAGTATGGAGACTCTTGCATCCAGAAGAAACTTATCAGCATCAGTAAAGGAAATGTAATATTTATGCAGTTAAGAGTGTACAGAGCAACGTATGGACCGAGAGCGTATTGGAAAATTACAGCTGCACTTAATGCTACCACTGCAACAACTCCGAATTTGCTTCTCAATTCAGGTTCAGTTATTTCTCCGAAATATGTTGGAACAACTCCATAGATGTAAGAGAACCCTAATCCAACAAAGACTCTAGCAATGTAAATGTGATAAACTTTTGTAGCAAATATTAAAATCAGCCAAACGATGATCATAGCCACGGATCCAAAGAACGCCATCCATCTTCTTCCAAGAACATCTACCTTGAAGATGTAGAGAAACGGTCCAATAATGCCTCCAATTGCCATCACAGAGGCTATGTTAGATCCTTGTGAAGAAGTTGTTGGTATAAGAGAATCGTTTCCCTGTAGTTTTGCCAAGGCAGGAGACAGCCATCCCAATGTTAGCCCTACTGAAAACTGCCCCAAAAAACCTAAAATTCAAAATCTCGGTTGAAAAGAAAGACCGTTTTATATAATATTTTGGATAAATTCTAACGCGATGATTTATTTGTTTATTTAAATATCACGTAAGAATCACCTAATTTTTTATTGTCATCAAAATCCAAAAACGAAATTAATATTAATTATTGTTTGTTGAAAAGTCTAATGTATCTCAAAGCACAAGCTTAATCCGATAATATGACATTAATAACCTAGATAAACATAAAAATAATACTACTTATTGTATGCCAAAGTAAAATTTTGCACAATTAATCAAATTTAAAAACATGTATAATATACTGTTGATACAAGAACAAAAGTTGTCAATAATTGGTTGAAAATTCATTACAAACTCTTTGGAAATCTGTAAATTCCAGTTAAAATCGGTTTAGTATTAGTATGAAAACAGTTAAATATGCTAAAGGTTTATTTTTATGCCTGTACTTTAGTTGTATATTGTTTTAAAGATACCTATTTAGTATATAAAAAATATTTATACTTACAACATAGTGCTGAAACAATCTGTGGATACACTTTTATTTTGTTTTGAAACTGCTTCTTTACGCACCATTTTTCAACTAGATACTTCGGAAGTTCGATTCCTAGATCGTTAAAAAAAACTCCGTCAGTTTAGATAGTAATTACATTATTTTATTATTGTACGATTGTACTATCAGAAGAATGATAAAATAACCGCTTTAATTGAAGTTTTCAAATCTAAATTATTCTTATCTGATAAAAAATGAATAGTCTTTGATGTGACACTGTTATCGCCAAACGAGCATGTGGACATCATGTAAGTCCAGGAGATTTCACCAGCCAACGCTCTCGCCTCCTCCCGCGTCAGGCCCGAATCCATCCGCTCCCCCATGTCAGAAGAACATCCAGAAGATTATCGTCGACGGTCTACAAGGATAATTCCCTAGACTTTTAAAGACATTGAGTCTGAAAATATTCTTATTCTTTCGCCACTTTCGTTAAGATTGTTGTGAGCATGTGGACATCACTAGATTCCGCGAAAGATGCTTTATCACCAGCCAACGCTCTCGCCTCCTCCCGCGTCATCACCCGAATCCATCAGTCGGCCCCCCAAGTACATCCAGAAGATTATCGTCGACGGTATTACTACCAGGATAGCAGGATCACGTTGGCGTAGGATGATAAAAGAACGGCTAAAATAATCTATGATGCGAGTGTGCCTGAGTGTATAAGTCAAGGAAGGCCGAGAAAGACATGGCATGATCAAGTACAACAAGTACTTAAAGGTGGACATGTGAAAAGTAGGGATAATCGGGGTGCGTGCATGGGAAGAATGAAGAATGTGCAAAGTGTGCCGTGCCAGGACAGAGAGGCGTGGCGTTCTATCCTCTCTGCCTACCCCTTCGGGAAATGACGTGATAGTTAGTTACTTAGTAAGTATCTTGTGCTTAGATTTTTTTGAACTATTGCATTAGACAACAAATTTAAAGATTTAAAAAATATTATTTTCAAACGTTTTCAGTGTGTTTCATTATATTCAAATTTTTATACTAAACATTATTTGCCTATGATTTGTGTGATTTTTAAAAGTTTATCTTAAGAATTAATCGAAAAAAAATATTTATCTAATTTCCCTGTTGATAAACCATAGTAAAATTAGATTTATAATAAACCTTAATTGAAACCCATTCATATATTCATAAAAAATATTTATAAGAAAAAAAAAAACATTTACCTTAGAAACGAATAAAAAGTTTCTTACAGACTATGTACATACATAAAAAAAAACGATCTACTGAACCTTCTCTTTACCAGCTTTCACAAAATAATAATGTTCTTAAGATTACGATAAGTTTAAATCTCAATTAAAATCTCGATTGTGGGTTTGCTGATAATTATTAAAAAAATTTAATTTCACTCATGCGGATCATAGATCTTCATAGATCTTGGATTTTTTCCTAAAAATACTAAAATATAGATTATGGACTAAAATTTGATATCTCATTGTGAATTGGGACGTAATTTGTATCATTACTAAAATCTTATTACCTTTCTTCGCTGTTCTTTTCTGCATCATAGTTTGTTTTTATTTTTTTATTTCCAGAAAGGATGTCTTGTATTTCTTGCAGCGTTTTCCCTTTGGTTTCAGGCATAGCAAAAATAATAATTATAGTCGAGATTACAAGTATCACTGTCAACAGCCAAAATGCATATTGTCCACCAACATCATCCTTAATCACTTGAAACACTTTCGATGCGATGGAATTAAAGACGGATAAACAAATAGATTTGTACCCACCATACCAAGATCTAATACTTGCAGTACTCATTTCACTAGCTATAATAGTTGGAATAGATGTTCCACCTAATCCATTAAACACTTCAATACACATCAGCCCAGAAAAGAGCTAACCATGACGATTCAGATCCTATAATATCCTCACTCCAGAGCATGAAATACAAACCAGAGATAAATGTACCAAATATACAACCAATACAAGTAATTAAAATAATAGGCTTACGTCCAAATACTTCTACTGTAAAAACTCCAGACAATGTTACAGCAACTCCTATAACTTCTGCAACCAAAACAGTCAAATCTGGATCAAGAGGAGTTGAGGTTTCTTCTATTATTATGCGGAAATACGTCTTCAAAACAATTGCCCCGTTGAATTGCTGGGCTAGCATAAGAGCTGTCAGTATAAAAATTGCTTTTTTGTTGCTTTTTAACCCCAGTTCTTTCACAACTTCTTTGAACGGTCGCTTTGGGCTTGCTTCAACGAAATCTTTGATCATTTTCATTTCTAATTCTACCTGGTACGGTTCTGTATGTCCTCTTGACCGCATTAACGCCTTGATGGCTTCATCTTCTTTGCCCTGTCGTACCAAAAAGTACGGAGATTCTACCATCCAAAAAAAACTTATTAACATGATAATTGGAAATGGTAGATTAATGATATTGAACATGAAAAAATCTACATATGGTCCAACTGAGAATTGAAAAATGACTCCAAATCCTAAGAAAACTGCACAGATTACTCCGAATTTACTTCTCATGTGTGTTTCTGCTATTTCTCCAAAATACGTAGGGATTAATCCAATGATGTACCCTACGCCTAGGCCTACGAAGATTCTTGCTATGTACAAATGATATACTTCGGTGGCAAAGATTTGTATCATGCAAGCTATAATCAGAACTATTGCTCCGCAGAATGCCATCCATCTTCTTCCAAAGATATCTGTTTTCAATGAGTATAAGATGGGTCCTAGGATGCCCAAGTATAATTAAAATTTTTAACAAAAACAGAGCGATTCTGGAATCAAATATGAATTATCTAGGAGTTTACAGAACTATTGACCTCCCTTTGACTGGGTTAAGTGGCCACTTGACGTATTTACAAGATACGAACACGCTTCTATTAGATGCACTTT
>JAGVSP010007410.1:0-14391 GCA_022494985.1 Micrasema minimum
AAAAAACCCTGTTTCCCCCCAAAATGGAATTATTAAAAAAAAAAAATTGAAAAAGTTTATAAATTTGATTTTTTTGAAAAGGGGAAATAAACGAAATATAGGAAAAGGGGGTGTAAAACATGTATATAGGTGCACAAATGTTAAAATTTAGAGCAGAATGCAAGGCTGAGAAAGCATTATCGAAAAAATAAAAAAGGGTTTTTACAGGGTTGGTCATGTAGAGCGAATGGATGATAAAAGAACGGCTAAAAAAATATATAAACACGTCCGGGATGAAAAGCGGGGAAGGCGAGAAAGACAGGGCAAATAATTTTAAAACAATGTTTGAAAGTGGGCATTAAAAGCAATAATCACGTGCGTGCATGAGAAGAGTATAATGTGGGGGAAGCAGAGAAGTATCCAGGACAAGGGTGCGTCACCTTTCCGCCTTCCCTTGGGGGAAAAGGGCGTGAGGGTTTAATTAGTTACATTAGAAAAAAAACATTTTAAACAAAAACTATATTTCGACATTTTTTTTACAATTAATTTGTGAAAGATACATTGCACTTGGTGTACCAAATCAAAGTCCTATGCAACAATACCTGTTGATAAGGGAAGAGAGAAAGAGATTTGTTTACCGGTTCGCACACTCCATTCTCAGGAAAGGGTGTTTGTACGATGGTTGTGTTGCCCAGAGAAATCATCTCACACAGAGATCCGGCCATCTCGTTTTCTGACATTATCTTAAATAGTTGTGGCAACCAAAGCCTCAGAGAGTTGCATCTGTTACAACAGAATTAACAACATGAGTCAAAGATTCATTTTTAATAATTTCTTGAAATGCTAATAGTTGTAATAAATATTTAAATATAAACCAAAAGATTTTAATTAATTTAAAAATGTTATTCCACAACGTTAATGCCAACTCAATAAATAATACAAAAGATTTTACCCGGCAACTCCAGCGAACTGCACAAAGAACATGATGAGCATATTTTTTATGTGCGGAGGGAGTAGCAGAGGTCTCAGCTGCTGCAGGACGCCCCTCGCGGCCGCCAGAGAGCTCTTGGCCTTCACGATTTCCATGTCTGGGGCGTCCCCTATTCCATTCTCAGCTGCTTCATCTTCCTGCTCTTTGGGTTCCGGTTTATTAGCACCAATAGTTTTGAGCTCTTTTACCTACAATAATACTCACTTTTAGGCTACGTTCCCACTATGCCGGACCGGCAGGTTTACAGGAAACGTGATCCGAGGGCGAAGGGAGCAGGGGAGCACGGGTGGGATGAGCGGGGGACATAGATACCGGAGCAAACTCGTTCACATTAGTTTGTTCCAGGTATTCTGCCAGAGCTTTGCGTGACAAAACTTCCGGTAAAAATGCCGGATCCGGCGAAATGTGAACAGCTTCATATAAATTGTACAGGCATTAGCTCTTCCGGCATTTTTACCGGTCCGGCGTCCGGCGTAGTGGGAACCAGGCCTTACCTAGTTTTTTTGTACCCATCGCACGTTTTATTATTTAAGTTGTCATCTGCATACAGAACTATCCTATGTTACCCTCTTTCCCCTTATCCCCCCTCCTTTGAGACCCTGACCGCGGATGCACGGGTGGATGTCTGGGATGGGGGGCCTGGCAAGGCGGGATACCGGTCTCCACAAGGGTGGTAGTAATTACAAAAAAATAATGATCGGGGTAGAAACTTACATACTGTTAATTTGGGCCGACTCTGGTTGGTTTGGGTGATGGAAACAATGACAATTATAATACATAAGCGGAGGACAGTGGTAGGGCAATGAAAGCATTTTGTTCGCGTACATAACGTAAATTCCATCCGTATTTTTATCACACCAACAATCTTCTTAAAATCGCGGTTTTAGCTTGTTGAAAAAAATCGGTAGAGTTGGCTGGACTGAAAAAAGACTCATCTGGAAAGGGTGGGGCTTTAATGTCCTGTGTTACCCAGGTACAATTTTTCACAGGAGCAATGTAAAGATTTTATTTTCTATAGAAAATGTATGGGACAGATGTCATGTCATGTTTTTTTTATCCAAATAACATTATTTCGCTTGAACTTTCCTCGTAATTAACTCCATTATACCTAAATTTGCATTTAGATAGTTCTGCATCGAAATGCAATGAAATATTTTTCTTGAAAAATTTTCTTTTGTATTATTTTTTTATTAATTTGTTTGACTGGATTTTTAATGGGTTGACTGTGCTGGTCAAACCAATATTGTTTTTTATTTGTTTAATCAAAAAGATGGTTAAGTAAATTGAATGTTTTATCACTGCAACTGAGGTGTTAAAACACTGTAAAGATAATTTTGATACCTGTAGTATACAATAAATAAAAATGATCAAATTTGTACTTTGGTAAATAAAGTAAGATTTAAATACCGGGTAGGTGTCAGGCGGAAGTCCCGTATTCACGGAGTAAACCCTCTGTAAGACAGCCAGAGCTTCCGGCATCCGGTTCTGGGAGATGAGGAAGCGGGGGCTCTCCGGGAGGAAGAAGGCCATCGCAGTGGCCACGGTGGCCGGTATACTGCACACGCCCATGAACGTCTGCCACGAGTGGAATACTGCAAATATTATTATTTTTATTAGTTACTCTAAGCGAGTAGCTTGAAACTGATGCGCTTAAATTGTGAAGGTTAACATTTTATTTACAAACTGTATCAAACCTACTTTGAAATTCATTCTGCCTTCATCAACATCATCATTCATACCCGAGCTAACTGCCTCCAAGCTAAACGATCGGCCTCCAATTCCCGTGCATCCTCCCAAGTCAGGCAACACAGTCAGGTCCACGTCCCGCAGCTCTGACGCAAACTTCTAATAAAATGTCAAGAGTGGACGAAGAGAGACGCCGAGAACCTGATGCCGTGTAAAATAGGCAAGCATTGTTAATGCTTGCGGATGGTATATTTAGCAGGTCCAGCTAGCGAAACGCCTTCGCCGGATGATAGTTGATATAGGTCGCGTCAAGTAGAAAGACGCTGGAGGTAAGTGGAGGGGGTTGGTTTGCGCAAGTGACCCGCCCACCCCGCGTCGCAAATAAGGCCAATAATTGCTTAATTCGCGAGTGCGCAACTTGACCGCCAGCGTCTTTTTACATGACGCGAACTATACGAAGAATTGTGTCCATTGCCTCACCTCCCTTTAAAAGGGTATTATTACCTATTGGTTAGGTAGAATAAATACTTGTAAAATTCAAGAGACAACAGCAACAAAAAGTATTAAGGCTTGTCAATTAGTAGGGTTAAATAAAAATGCTTTGTACACTAGCGCAGTTAGCGCTTTCACCCTGTAACGGGCATCTTCAGACTGTCTGAAAGCGCTAACTGGTCTAATAAATAAAAGTGGAAGTGTACCAAGTATTTTTATTTAACTTTTATTAGTTATATTCAAATAATTTAATCGTGGAATTCCACCAAGTAATGTCAATAAAAAATATAAATTAAATTAGTAGGGTAATGATTAACCCTTTTGTTGTGTTCCTCAAGTGATAATATGTACAATAATAATAATAATAATAATAATTTATTTTTTTATTTATTTATTTATTTTTGTTTACGGACTTAAGTCCATTTCAAACATAAAATTATTCTAACACATATATACACAGGTACAATTAAAATAAGATACAATTAAGGAAATAAAAGCTAGGACAAAATTTAAAGTATACATTTATTAGAACTACCACGAGACAAGATCTGGTCTACTTTAGTGATTGTTTAAATCTGGAAAAACTAACACCAAAAAAGTCCAGATCCTGTCTCGAGTTATGCATCATTATTGTTATTTATTATTATCAATTAAACATACCATATCCTCCTCCGAGATGAACATCGTATGGGTTTGTGAGGAATATAATTGCTAGGAGAGGTACAGCCAACATGGCTATGGCAAATGCAAATCCCAAAAACATGATGGTTTTAGGCCGAACCTTTTCTGAATGGTATTCCGCTAGCATCGAGATTAGGACAGTGTTTGTTCCACCCATACTACAAAGACAGGAAATATTATCATAAACTAGTTTTTAAGAAATAATTATTATGATAATTATTCTGGTGTTTTCATAAGTGTTTTTCGGCAATTTATTTATGGAATGGGTAATAGATACTTACAAGAATCCAGATATAAACTTAAATATAACCATGTAGATATATTTATGACTGAAAGTTGCCAAAATATTACAAATCATGTCTACGAAGAGTCCGCAGAAAAGGACCTTCTTTCTTCCAATTGTATCGGCAACAAACCCAACAAGTATAGCGCTGCAAATCATTCCTGCAATAATACATGATGAGATAACACCGATACAATATTTATCTTGTTTAATCTCTCCCAATATCCTTTTTAAGCGCCATGAGAAAGATATGTCTTCTGCTTGCAAATACACAAAATGAATAGTAAAGTACAGATAATTTTTAATAGTAATAGATAATCTGTGATATTGACAATAACTTCTGCCAAATATGGGTCTAATTATGTAATAATATAATGATATATTAATCAAATGATACAATTTGTATATAACCATCAACTTTTTATGTCTATCAGTTTTAAGATGTAACTTTTGTCTCTTTGTCAGGACATGCAAATATCACTTCACTATATCACACACCTTCACTAGGTATAGCAGATTTACAACAGTATAAACTCAATACGCTGATTAAATACATGCGTTACAATGGTATTTGCATGTTAGTTTAGTTGTTTGTCCTGATGATGAGACTTGTTTCGTCTCAAAACTTACCAGACATAGAAAAATAAACATTAAAACTGTATGAAATGAAACACACTTTTTTTTTAAACTACTTATTTATTTTTTAAAATGCCAAACAGTTTCGGATATACTAATCCTTCTTCAGGGCTTTGTATAAAGCCCTGGTGGCTTCCGGTGTCAGTGTTGCCAACCTAGCAGTTTGGATCAACCTTTCAACTATCTTATTGCCATCTTTATAATACAGATCTGGTGCATTACCTGTATGAGCCATAGCGTTGAGAACTCCTTTGTTGAGAAGACTGATCTGCAGATCACACTCAGCACTCGGGATGACATAAGGAATGACTGTCGTGTCGAATATGAACGCTATTCCCGAGAACAATGAGAACCCCAACAGCATTATGTTGAATTTACCAAACTTGGTCGCTGCTATGGCATCTTCAAAACCAACTGGTCCTTCTGGTAAAGCGGCTGAAAACATAACAAGGATTAATTACTTTTCCTTATCCTGAATTGATACACCAAGTGCAGTGTGCTTGATCATTTAGATCATAGGTTCCCAAACTTATTTGCACCATGCCCCCCCCTTTCAGACACAAAATTACACAAGGCCCCCCTGGAAATTTTCCCTTTTTAAATGAATTAAAACAGAAAAATGTAGTGTACTTACTTTTTATACATTTGATTATATTGTCATAAATAAGATACGCGAACGCTTAAATTGTTGAATTATTAATATCTATTAAATAATCCAAATGAGAAAGACGAACCTGATGTACCTACTGTCAATTACAAACCTGATCTAAAATCATCAAAAAATGGATTCAATTACAAGGGAATTTTTTTTATTTCAGAAAGGTATTTTGAAAGAAAAAATGAATTACAAAGGTAATTATTATTAGTAAATAATATCATAGACAATGTAAACCAACCGTCATAGGCCCATATCGGTCGATTCATGATCTACATGTGTAGGTACGCATCTGATTTGAAAAATCACAAAATCATAGTATGTATATCCTGTAATAACAGATTTTAAACATTCTATAAGGTAATAAATATATTTTAGCACCTCGTGGCCCCCGGTTTGCTTCCCAGGGCTCCCTTACTCCCCCAGAACCAGAAAAGGCCCCCTCAGATCTCTCCAGGGCCCCCTGGGGGGCCAGGTGGCCCACTTTGGGAACCTATGATTTAGATCAGTGTTTCCCAACCTGTGGTCCGCGGACCCCTGGGGGTCCGCGAATATATGTATGGGGATCCGCAGTCACATCTCTGGACAATTTGACAACTTTTTTTTAAAAATATTTGTTTATGGACAGCCAACAGACACAAATACAGAAATAGATTGCAAGTAGAATCCGATCTGAGACTACAACTGAGTAGAAACATCAACCCAAACATTACTAAATTTAGTTTCAAAAAAGCAACACCAACCTTCACATTAATAGAGTCTGGTCAGGATATTTTTATATTAGCGAATAAAATTTTAAGATAAGACCCTATTAACCGTGTTGGTGTTGCTGTTGTGCGTTAATTATTAACGTATTTTTTATTCTTTTTTAAAATTTTGTATTTGTAGTAGGTACTATTATAAAGTAAATGGTCCCAAAATTTATTGCTGTTTTTTTTTACTAAGGGGGTCCTTGAAAATTGTGCTTCATTTCCTAGGGGTCCGCGACTGAAAAAGGTTGGGAAACGCTGATTTAGATGATCAGTCTAATTATTATTATTAGTATATTTATGTTAATGAATGAAATGTTGGTGCCTAGATAGAAGGCAGTGGAAGTAGCTTCTTTTATAGAAGGCGTAATCACTTAATGGGATGTCAAATATCATCTATAATCTATACCATAGATTCTCAAACATATTCGCCCTCCACCCACTTTGAGAATATATATTTTTTTATAGAGCCCCCCAATTTATTTTTACCTACCATCAGTCTGAAATAGCTATTGTACAAAAATTTATGACATGAAGGTACGTATTTTTGACAGAATAGTAATGATATTGCTGTAATATTTTTCAATGATATGCCTACAAAACCAAAGTGAACTAATAAAAAGTTTAACTTACATTTAGAATCATTGTCACCCTTTTTAAACAGATTTCCGTTACCTGGCAAAATATTCTTCATTTCACTTGCAAAGTTAGCGTGTTAAATGTGAAATAACTGAGGGAACTCTAAAGAGATAAGAACGATTAATTTTCTTCACTCTATTGGACACCTGATTATTATTGTTATACACCGTGTAACAAAACTCGATGTACAAGCGGGAAACCAGTGAATCTACGTCATATTTGGAGTCGATTTTATGGAGTAAAATTTTTTGATTTGACCCATACATAGTTTTCGAGAAAATTGAGTAAGAAGTTGATATTATCAAATATAATTTATTTAGTCCAAGGAAAAAATAGAAAGAAATCGAATTTGTGCAATTTTACTTCTGCGGTAAGAAGGTAGTAATGAAAACTTTTACGAAAAGAAAAAAATTTTTTTGACGCTCAGATTCAAAAGTCATATTACATAAACAACATTTTGAGTGTGTCCAAATACTTGTAGACAAAAACTGGATTTCACCCATTACGGGCTAATAATTACAATTTGACATCTCAACAGAGACGAGACTAGGTGAAATGGGGAATGTTGTAATACATCCAGTGGCCACTTAACCCAGCCAATTACAGGTCATAAGCCCTGTAAACGCCTAGATATCCATATTCCCTTCCAAACATCTCGTCTATGTTGAGATGTCAAATTGTCATTTTACATATTTGACTCCAAATATGATGTAGATTCACCTGTTTTCGGGTTGTACTACGAGTTATGTTACTCCATGTATGAAGAGTACCTGTGTGAAGAGTACCTCTGTGTATTTACTCATCAGAGGTTATGTGGATATAAGACTCGTTAGAATCAGATGTAATATACACCAGAGCCAACACTGTTATCTGGGAGTTGTAATTTAAAAGGTTTAAATTTTATTCCAAATGTGAAAGATGCTGAATTCCGGTCAGGGGTGGGTAACTAAGTATTGAAAAATAATGACTTTATATTAAGTGTACAAAAAAAAGAAGTTTTCTTTCTATTAAATAATCCAATTCCGAAATTAATCTAATGATTAAAACGATTAATCTAAAATGGTAATCCATTTTTATTTGTTTTGAGATATTCTCAAAAATGTGTAGGTATAGATTTCCATGGTGGTTTGGCAATGGACAATGTTTTTCAGTCATTATCTCAGGATAGCTTTAATACTATTACTACTAATGTTTTTGATTAATGACCTAATTAAAGGCTAGAACTTTGTGTATTTAGTTAATTTAAAACCTTTCATTTGCTGAGCCCGCACATGTGCGTGATTTTTCGTGACGCAAATGGGGCAGAACTCGGCGCGAAGACGCGCTGGCAGGGAATGGGATTTTGGACAAAAATATGAATGTTTCGAAATGTTTTTAAGGCATATAATCGAATTCCATGCTTAGACCAATCGAAATAAAGAACTGAATTATTCAAAAACCGAATACAAATACCTAAAATATCAGTTTGAATTTAGGTGTTCGCGTGATGGCAATGTGACCTTGAGTTTTCGCGGCAATCTAGGCATTTTTACTGAAATAAGTTAAATTTTTTATTTTTTATTGGATTTTTGTGGATTTTTCGTGCTTATACAGGTTTTGTTGAAAAAAGGGCAGTTTTATGACGTGGCATTAATTTTAATTCGATTTTCAAACATTTTTCACCTGTGCCGTGAAAATGTCACCTGTCGCTTTGCAAATTTGATGTTTTTGTTACATAAACACATTATTATGTGACAATAAGCAGGTAAATATCCAGTTTATACAGGTCGCGTCATGTAAAAAGAACGCTGGAAGAAAGTAGAGGGGGTGTGTTTGCGCATGTGACCCGCCCACCCCGCGTACCAAATAAGACCGATAATCGCCTAAAATAATATAAAAATAATTTGAAAACCAGCTTGTCCATTAAATACCTTGACTTCTCATTTTTTCTACCCACTTGTGGTTTAATGGCTAGAGTCACAGACTCCAGATAGGAATAGAACGAATGATAATATTTATTTTTATTAGTAAAATAAATGAATGTTCTTAACTCCTGCAATATTTGGCATTTCATGATTTCCCACGCTCTGCTACAGTGATACTCAAAATACAAATAAACGAGTATTGGAATCAAATGTCTTACAATATTTCTATTATCTTACTGAGGAATTATAAACCATTCAAATTTTTCCAGTTAAAATAAATATGAATAATTTAAAATTACTTATCTTAATGGAGTATTTCACAAAAACAGTTTTCAACAATTTTCATCAAGGTGTTAAATATTGCATTTTAATAGACTTTATACGGGACTGAAAACTGTGCAGTTTCTTGTTCAGAAAACTGTACGTACGTTATTATAATTTGCACTATAACTGTAGGAATAATCGACGTGCGTGCATGAGAAGATGTATGAATGTGGAGGAAGCAAGAGAAGTATGCCAGGACAGAGTGGTGTGGCGTTCTATCCTCTCTGCCTACCCCTTCGGGGAAATGACGTGATGGTTAGTTAGTTAGTAAATGGGTGACTGGAGATTGCATCAATATTGTGAAATCAGAAACCATTTAGTTTGTATAAATACTTTATTGAGTATTTTTTTACAAAAATATGTCTTAATTTATAAACATCATAAATTACATATTGTACAAACATTAGACTATCAAATGTTTAACACAAAAAACAACCATTATAAATATCAGCTTTTTTATATGAAAATATAAATTACAAAATTAAACTATACAAAATAATAAATTCTGATGTATCTCGAATATCACGGACAAACAAAATTATTAATAGTCAATACAAATCTAAATTTCCAAAAATCATACCGTTTTGAATTTGAATACAATAATTTATTTGGAAAAAATTAAATTAAATAATCAATTAAACTTCAGTAAGATCTCTCAGAAGTATGGCAAATAGAATTTGAAAATATACACAACCAAAAACACAAAAACCACAATTATTTATATTATGCTACGTTCATTATTATTTAAATAATTTCTACAGTAAATTGTAAAAATATTGAGTGTTTGAGAGTTCATTTCTTGGAAAAATGTCAATATAGATGTTGAGAGCAGTTCTTCTGTCAACAACCATTGAATTATCTACTATAAATTTACATATTTTATATTATGTATTGTTATGTAAATAATATCAGTTTTACCAAAGAATTTTTTAATAAATAATAAATATATTTATTCCAAAAATTCCATTGGAATGTAGCGTGTAAAATTTATTATAGATTTTAAATAGATCTAGCTGGTGTAGTTAGATTTAAAAAATCCCAAAACAGTTCCAGAAAAGAAATTTTCCCACGTTTTACTAAATGAAGCACTGGTTTAAAATAAAAACTGTTATTTTCGAAAATGATTTATTATGAAATTAAAAACGGCATTTGGGAAAAAAGCAGTATTTGAATGCACAAGACTTGGAAATCATTTTATCGCTATGTAGATTTCACATTTGAATAAAAACTTACAACTAAATACTTATTTTAAAACAAACAGATCCATTACATGACCTTGACTTAATTTGTTAGATTTACTTACAAAAATACTTCTTAAATAACTTTGATACAATGTGACACATTATTAAATAGGTATATTATTATGCGTAACCTTCACAAGGTAAAATTTACAAATATCACTTTTCATAATATAAATTATTTGTTTGTTTCTTAAACTAAGTATCCGTGAATGTTTGTGTTTGGATGGCGGACAAATATCAACTCTAATCATTTCAGTCTTAAAGCGGGTTAAATATTTTTCCTTTCTGTTGAATTTAGTCTCTCCGATTACCAAAAATATCGTTTAAAATAAATGAAGTTAGCATCTCAATAAATTTGGATTTAAAACATCGCAAATATTTTGCAATGTACCAATCTTTGAATTAGAATAATTTTCAACCACCTTTGATATTCCGGGTAATTGAGATTCTAGTGTTTAATAAAGGACATTTTGTTTTACATTTGGCTTAACTGTGTCTAGAAGGCCTAAAATGGCAAAATTCCCTGTATTGTAAACACATGGGTCCCATAGGTAAAGGTAAGCCAGGCGATTGAGACTTGGCATTACTGTTGTACAAGCCAACTGCCGTAACCTTAAATTCACAAATGGGTTAAATTTTATAACAGATTAATACATCATATTTTTACATGAAATAAAAAATTAAAAAAATGATGACAAATTCAGAGAATGCTTTTCTGGGTTATTGTGCGGTGTTTTTGGGATACAAAGCCCAAAAGCGTGGCATTTTTTACCAGAAAGTGAAAATCAACAAACTTTGATGACAAATTCTTTATTTTTTAATTTAAATGTATTAAATTATTATGTTTTTATTTATAATTATCATACAATATGAACAGTTTATAGTTGTCATGTCCTGACTTGCTAGAATCTATGTCAGAAAATAAAGATTTTGTATTTGAAGGTTAGTGACTGGCTGTGATAGTTTTTTTTAAAATTCTTGAGAATAATGTTAATTACTAGATAAATGTAATAATTGGCACATTAATATATCATTACATACATTTTATTGTTACAATAACTCGCACCTCACACTACTACACAGCTATTGTGTATAAACACTACACTTCTACGGGCGAAGAATTGGTATGACTCACCACCAAATCATATTTTTCTCAATTAATATTAATCTCAGGAGACGATATAATAATTTAAATACTTCGGGGAAGAGTCATAATTCAAACATCGCTAATTGATCTACAAATTATAATAGATTCCACAGAATATAATAATCTGATGGATTCAAACCTTCCAACATGTACATGGCTTTAATCAGATGACCTAATAAATGGAAAATTTAACAATGCAAAACATTTTAATATGTACATATAAAAATCAAATGTTTTCTTTGTAGAACATTATTTATTTCCATATTTCTAATTTCATATTTTGACATCTAAGTAACCCTTTTGACAAACGCGTTAAAAACGAATGGAAATTCAGACATTTGACTGAACGCGAATAATTCACGCAAATTAGGCGTAATGAAAGAATGAATGGTACATGAAGTTGGAAGTTAGTCCTACTGTCCTTGGAAGTGGTTGGAGCGCGGCGGGGGCTCCGGGGTGGCGGGCAGGTCAGGCTGGAAGGTGCTCCCCTGGAACCCCAACATGGCCTCCAGGTTCCCCACGGCGCTGTCCTGCGCCACGTTCCCTCGCGGGCTGTTCAGGGTGGCGTAGTCTCGCTCCCCACCACCAGGAATGGTAGCGTACGTGTTGTCAACCTGCAAATGCAATATATTAGAGTACGTTCATGGTGAGCTCCTGCTCCTCGTGCAGCCGCAGCTTGTGTTCCGCCTACAGAGGGTTCCCTGTGCTGCTCCTTAGTAAGTACGTACCGCGGGCATGTCATGCTGCGCCTCGCTGTTCTCCCCGAACACGTTCATGGTGAGCTCCTGCTCCTCGTACAGCCGCAGCTTGTGTTCCGCCCACAGGGGGTTCTCCGTGCTGCCCAGTTCTGCCAGAAGTCTCCTGCTGCGTTCCCGTACGGATCCCTTCTCTCCGGTTCCTCCAGTTTCACTCGCCAGTGGACCGACCCTAAAAGATACACACAATATTAAAATGTTTAAAAAATATCTTAAACGTGCGATGACTTTTTTGGGGTTTACATTAATTTCTACTGTACACTTCTTTCAATATCTCTTGTTATGTAGAAACACATATTTTGTTGTACTAACCCTACTATTTCTCCTACTTATTTTATTACATTTTACCAATTTAGTAAATAAAATTGAAATGAAATGAATTAAAAATGAATGCTAGAGCTTACCACTGCTTGAGACAGGTGCGTATGATGACAAACGCCACAATACCAGCAAACAGCACGATGAGAAGTGCTATGAGGCCAGCGAGAGCCGGATCGAAGGAGTCCTGGGTTACTGGAACTAAAATCAAATAACATATTTCTATAACATTACTTTAAAGATCCAGTTTGTAGGACATTTGACATGAAACTGGTGGCATTCCTAGTTCCTACTGTAGTCTGTGGTTCCGAGATTCGTACTTTGGTGTACTTTAATTATTGTTTATTAAATAAATTCAATGTATTATACGTTTTATTTATTAATTCAATTGAAACGAGCATTGTTTTTAATGAATGTACTCAATAAAGTCAATACTGTCAACTCAACTCATCTGTCAGATTTACTATTAACAGCTGTTCTAGGGAAACTGAATGGCGGCCATCTTGTTTTGCGATAGAAGGCTGTATGTAGATGATGATGTTGCATATTATAAATGACGCGGGATGCGGTCCCCTTGCTTGAAATGTCAAAGCATTCGCTACAGGGGTTTAAAAACGGAAACCGGAAACAGTAAATGTAGATGCAAATAGTGGTGTCCTTGTTTTATGAATATTATTTTAAACATTTTTAATCTATTTTTGCGTTCATTTTAGAGATATTTCATCCTACGTTCAAATTTTTAAATATTCACCTGTACATGAAAGTTTTTAAAATTAAATATCAATATATATATCCTAATAGCACTGGATTTCCTTATTAAATTAAACTATTTCTTATAAAATGATCTAAGCTTGGAAACAAACCTTTATGTGAACTGCTCGCAGCTACGATATTCACAATTCCTGATTCATTGTAAAGATCTTTAGGGTTGTCGAACTGTGCGTCGATATACTCCAGAACTCTGTCCACTGGCATCACGGCTGATGTCACCGGGTCCACAACGTGGAAGTGAACTTCACACCTAGAAAGAAAATGCCTTATTTTAAACGAGATTTGCAAAGTGAATATATCACTCTATGGTTTTATTCCGTAAAAGGAAGTATCTAGAACTAATAGATTGCTAAGTGGGGTAGTCTCGGGGGGACTTGGTGTGCGCTCGCTGGGGCGGCCCGTCCTGGGCTATTTGTGTGTGCGTGCGTGGAGGTCTCAAATTATACCCATCCCTCAACTCAATTGTATTGTTTTTTTTTTGTAAGGATAGGATGGTCTTTGGATAGGTATTGTGATAAGGTACGGCAGGGGACGTATGAAATAGTGTCTGCCAGATAGGATGATAGTGTGAGATGCATACATGCGTTCTGTCCCTTCCCCTCTTTTCCCTAATCGGGTGGATGTCTGGGATGGGGGGCCTGGCTAGGCAGTATGCCGGTCTCCACACGGGTGGTAGTAATTACTAATAAATAATGATCGGGGTAGAAACTAACATTACCCCACTTCAGTTAATTTGGGCCGACTCTGGTTGGTTTGGGTGATGGAAACAATGACAATTATAATACATAAGCCGAGACAGTAGTAGGGGCAATGAAAGCATTGTTCGCGTACATAACGTAAATTCATCCGTATTTTTATCACACTAACAATCTTAAAATCGCGGTTTAGCTTGTCCAAAAAAAACGGTAGAGTTGGCTGGACTGAAAAAGACTCAATAGTCTTTAAAACAGTCTAGGGAAAGGGTGGGGCTTTCATATCACTTTATGGTGTCTACAAGTTAACACTAGACAAGCTATTTCAAAGAGAGCTTTCAAAATTTTATGCTCCATTTGTATTTTGCAGTGAAACAAAGACAACTATATCTATCTTCCACTATCTAATACATTTTAATCATTATGTTTCCCTCCAACAAGAAGAAAT
>JAGVSP010007416.1:0-16547 GCA_022494985.1 Micrasema minimum
TATTATTAGATATTTCTTTTTATATCTCGTTTCCAAAGTGTAACACTTGTTATTAGCGTATCAGGTCATAAAGAGATCATAAAATGATATGATGGATGCTGTACTAGGGATTATGTCTCATATGAAGTCTAATCTCCCGATACAATGTTAATCCTACCTACAAATTACAAAATTATACGACCCAAGTAAGGAAGCAACACAAAATTATTAGACTGAGTGAACCACAACATATTTCATAGTTTTTTTAAAAATATAAACATGAAATAATTTTGAGATGAAAAAGTCAACACCAACGGTATAAAAACACAAAACTTAATTGTGAAGTAAATATTTTTTGGTCTACCGAAATAGTCGAGGGTGAAGGTAAAAAAACATGAAAAACATTTTTTTATTTATTATTGGCATCTCAACAGAGACAGAGAAGCTTTGGAAACGGATGTGGTTTTTTCTAAAAAAAAAATTAAAAAGGTTTTGTTAAATAAATATTGAAATGAGAGTATTCAACCATAAAAAATTGGCTTGTTTTTTTGTTCATATAATTCCACGTAAAATTTAAATAATACGAAGAAAAATTACAGTTATTTAGTAAACTAAACATGTATAAATATTCAATTAAAAAAGTTTTAATATTATAATATTGTGTTTCTTTGATGTAGGATCAGCTAATGTGTAATACATGCAAAGTAAACCAGTAAATTATGAAACAATAACACTAATGAAACAAGCATTTTCTGGGGTTATACAGGCTGCTCAGGGAATCAATACATTTTAATAATAATAATTCTATGTGACAAGGATTCGGTCATTTCCAGTCAAAAAATCCTATTTATTCAAAGCTGATAATCTGCGTTTTAATATCAATCACAAATGATAGGATTTTTTTAGTAAAATCTGAAAATTTGACAAATTGTGTTGTAAGATAAGAGGCCCGACTTGATACCGACGCTGACGGGCTAAAATAATTGTCTACATCAATACTCAAAAACTTAACATCCGTTGGCTAAGTGCTTTGTTTTTGTTGTAAAATATATTACATTGATTGAAGAAAATAGCACAAAGGGCCAGGAAGGCCAGTAACAAAGGGTAACAACATCACAAACCTCCAGGTTTGAGAAAAGTCCCTTAAAGGGAATCGAATCCGAAACCTTCGTGTTGCAAGTCCAGTAACACTACGGAGACCACGATCAATAATTGTTTTTTATTTTCATAATGCTTTTTGCCAAAAACTTACTATTTTTTATCAATCTTCTTAACGAATACAATTACCAAACACCCTGTATAAGTGACTTCAGTAAAGTAAATTAATTCCAGGAACACAGCATACACAAAGTCAAATATTATATTTCAGCTGTAAGTCCAAAAAGCAGGCGAGTTTTAATGACTACCTTATTTGCTTCGTAATCTGACTGAAACTGGAAAATGAAAACATTCATAGCAGGTACAAAGTTTTAAATATATCTCAAAGCCACATAATCCGAGGTAAAGCAAGGCTGGATTAAAAAACCAAAACTTCATCTTCGCAAAACTTACTGTACGTAGTACCATAACTATAAACTTAATACGTTGTCCTTGTAAAGTCAGCAAAAAGCATGACGGCTTAGATTTTGTAATTAGATTTTATTCACTGTAATTCAAATATAAAGAAAGGGTAAGCTTTAATTTTTGCGAAACTTACTGCAAAAGTATTATTTATTACAAGGCTTATAGCCTGTTATTGACCAGGTTAAGTGGCCGTTTGACGTATTACAAAATTCCCCATTCCGCCCATCATCTGAAAACCATACATAACAAATTTTTAAACATCTATTAGTTTGAATATATCACACGTCATTTTCCTTAAATGAGATTTTTCTCACTAATGACATCTATCAAGAAAATATCTAAGCATTTGGCTATCAACTTTTGTACAAAACCAAGCCAATGGCAGATCAGAAGCCCTGTAAACGCGTAGATAATCCACATTCATTTCCAGAGTGTCTGTGTCTCTGTTGGGACATCAATAATATTTTATATTAGCCCAAAATGAGTTATAATTAATTTGTCTGCAAGTATTTGTTTATTACATTCAAATGTTATTATTTATTTGTTTAAAACTTCATGAACAATTACATAGTAAGTGTACAAGGGCGAACTAATAGCTAATACCACCTCTAATACACACGTAATTTTGTCCGTGTAAAGTCAACTAAAAGTAAGATGGTTAAGACTTTTAGACTATTGTTATAGGCATATCGGATCACACAGGATCGCATTTGAAATCAAAACATTAAATAATTGCATCTCACTTATTAATTATCCAATTAACTAACGGATTACACGGATAGTTTTGTGATTTATTATTTTATTTGAATGTCTAAATCTAGATTAAAATGCCCGAACTTCATTTCACAAATTTGTGATAATGTGTTAATTGTAAATTATCAAGATTCACTACAATTATTTGTGTATCAATGCAGTACCCTATGCATCATTATATTCCGATAGGGAAGTAGTAAAAGATGAATAAAATGATCAAGATACACTGCGCTTAGTATAACATGCAGTGCCCTGTACACCATTGGATGCGGATAAGGGAAAGTAGTAGTAGTTATAGTAGAAGTGTAATGTAGAGTACAAAAAATGAAAACGCATGTATAAAATTACTACGCTAAAATATAACATTACTATAAAAAAAACTTTTGGCTGTCTGTAAAGTCGGTTTACGGACGATAATTTTAAGTGATAACGTCATAAGAAAACATTGATGAAACATAGCATACTTTTATGAATTGAATTGAATTATTATTACTGAATTATCATTATTTTGTATAATACAAAGCAGGAGTTAATTGAAAATTCCAATTTTTTCAATATTTTTTTTTTTTTTTTTTGTTTTTTCTTCTTGTGTGCTGCTGCTGTCTCCCTTCTACTCGGACGCATCGGCCGATGGAGTGGAAGAGAGACAGATGCGTCACAAACCGAACGCTTAGGCCGATCGTGCCTCTCTATCGCTTGTTCCGCGCTCTCGCTTGCACACTCGGCTCAGGCGGAACGTGACTATGAGTCATGCTTTTTCGTGTTTGCAGCCGGCGTTAATCGATTTATTAGACGTTATCACGTCAAAAAATTAAAGAAACGTAAGGTACCTACCTAAGTACTGATTACAATATCTGTTGTGGAAAAACCATTAAAAGACCCTACACTATTTAAAGTACAAAAGGACCACAAGGTTGACCTTAAAATTCAGGTGTTTTGGAACCTTTGGAACTCAAAATGAATTTCTGGTGCGGTTTAGACCTCATTACCCAGCACCGCATGCCATGGAGTCTAGTTTTGTGGTTTTGTTTAAGTGGGCCTTAGCATGTTCTGTACATGGAACAATTTGTTTTGTTTATGGGACAGACTTAAATTTAAACCTGGGACAAGGCACCGATCATCAAAATATCTACACCTATATGTATCGCAGTTTCGATGCGTATTTTATGGCGGTAATCGGTAAATTTTAAAATCGATTTAACCGATTCCCATCATATACGCGTCACAACAACGATACAAACTATTTTGATGATCGATGCCCAGTTTTAGGAATAAAAAAACAATATCATTGTGTTATTATTATTGTTAAAATGATGCTTTTTATAATTGTCGACCTTAATACAAAAAATACGAAAAAACGCATTAACCAAAAAAAAAAATATGAACATATTATATCTCGTTTCAGCAAAAACCATGGACGATTTGAAATTTGAATTAACGTTCCTAACTCCAAATACAAATATTCAAATTGCATGGCGCCCCTGAGTTGATACTACGAGTTTGTTATTAAAATGTCACAAGTGAGTATGTAATGGCGGGAGATTACCATTTGCGGCGATAATTAACGCTAAATTTATGAGTAATTATAGCATGATTAACTGTAAGATGCGTATGGAAATGTCACATGACACTCTTGTATGGAAAAGCAGGGAAAACGATCATATTATATTCATAAATTACGAATAATTCCATGTAAAGTAATCTGAGTTGTCTATAGAAATGATTAATTGCTCGGTCTCATCTTTTGTTTCGTATTTAGGTTAGTAAAATTAATTTTTCCAATATACTTAAGACTTTAATATTGCCAATATAAATACATTGGTATATTTATAAGATTTTCAAGGCCCTTTTTCATAAGGGAAAGATTTTCTGGTATGTTAAGCCATTTTTTTCTTTGTGAACATACTTAATTACGTTTAACAAAAATGAGGACTTACATTGTCCAAAAGTAAATTTTTAAATTGTTCGACAGGCTAAACTAAATAAACGAATTCAATATGATGTCGTTTCAATGCGTAGTTGATTATTATCAGACCACTTGACAAATATTAAATAATATTCGATTTTCAAGCGGGAGTAAAATCATAAGTACGATCAGGTACATCACTCCACTAATCCAAAAACTGCACTGGCTTCTCAGCTACATTTACAACTATAGGCAGGGTTTTAATACGAATCCGAAATTAGCGCACAAATTTTGGGAAGCGTGCTTTTGCGGTTGCGGGTCCTATGGCTTGGAATGCTCTCCCACTAGATGTGCGCAACTGTGAGTATGAAGTGATGTTTCGGAAGAAACTTAAGTCCTATTTGTTCTCTAAAATTTTTGATTAATATACTTTCTATTTACAGAACGTGTTATTTTTTTCACTCAAAATTTCCCAAACCATTAAGAATTGATAAAACATATTTAATTTTAATTCGTCAGTTAAAGCGGGCTTGAGGTTCTGTATAAATCATCCAAAATAATAATAATGACAACGTAGGTATGGGTAGGTATGTACTCTTCATTGTTTTCTGCTGGAAAATAATAAAATAATACGTAAATGTGCGTTTTCATGTTTATCTGTTACTTGTAGGTATAAAAACGATTGATTTATTTTCCAAATAAACACAATATTTATATGTGTATATTTATACTCAGCGGATTTAAAAAAAATAATAAACGGTAATTTACATATTATTATGTACTACATAAAATTCAAAATGTCGTTGTTGTTGTTTAAATTGATCACCCAAGCCTCAAGGTGTTCGAAAATGTACATAGGACAAACAAGCATTCAAGACGACATGACATTTTTCATGATAATATAACAAACTGATGCCTGCAATATAAATATGACAAAAAAGGCAGAAAAATATGATTTTTTAGCAAAATAAGTTTTTAAAAAAAGAGTACAATATGTGAAATGTTTAGTTATGATGCAACATTAATCATGAATCACCAGTAGATTATCCTTTGTAGGTCCTAATTTCGTTGCACCGTAGTATTAATCTGTTGATATTCAACGAACTACTAGACAAGCTAGCAAGCGCGCAAGCTTGCAAGCGGGCAGGAAGACAAGCGGGCAAGTGGGGAAGCTGGCAAGCGGGCAAGCGGGCGAGCATTAATGCTATTAGAATCCTTCTCCATATTCATGAAATCCTGGTAAAGTCAAGCGGTACCAAAATCTAATAACCTAAGGGCGATTTCAGTATAAGGGTTATATGCAATGCTGACGTGCTACGAAAACTCCGAGTGGAAAGAAGGAATGTAGATTTGTGGTCTCGTTACAAGTGAGAGTCCAGTATGTATATACACTTTTGCAAATTCTCTGCTAAACTGAAAACTTGATCGGAAAAATACCGATTGTAATTTAGTGACAATCAGAGGCTAATCAAATGAGGTTTGAGTGGTTTAAATCTGTATATTTTTTTAATATTTTTTTTGAGATTTGATAAATTAAACGAAATGAATAAATTAATTATATTGAAATACACATACCTAGGTAAGTTATTTGACTCTCAGCAAAACGAAAATTTCGTAAAAAAAACAAAAACAAAATGGTCCTTTTGAAAAAACTTTCGATATTTTTATGCTTTTGGAAAGTGTTGAATAATCTTATATAATTACAATGAAACTGAAACCCTGGGACCAAAAAATTCTTTAAATACATTTTTACTCCAACACTTGCTTCGAAACACGTAAAGGTTTAAGGGTAGTTTAACCCTTCTTCATTAATTGTTTACTTCTGACTCACGCGAAGATTTAATTAAATTAAGCGTATTTGCAAACTCCTTAAATTGATTGCGCGAAGATATAGGGCTGGTCCAATGACCAAAATATACAAGTATTTATAATCCAGAGAACGATCTTCCCACTTTGAATGGCTACTGGATGGCGAACTCTTAATTGAGTTTCCCGATAACAAGGAAGGTACAAATCTAATTATAAAATCAGGGAGCTTTCAGATTCCCGAAACTTTGGCTCAAGGTTCCGTGAGGATTACAACTATTATATGGCGGAGGTTAGTAATACAAGAACGACTTTGTCACTTCCAATAGTGCTATTAATATCATCAAAGTGCCTCAAGTTGAAACATGTCTATTTCCATATTTATGATTTTGACTAAACAGAAATTGATTATAAAAGAATACGTCAAAATGTAATGTAAAATAATTATATTGATAGATAGTAATAATAATAATGGCAATCGTTCGTTTTCGGAATACGATAAAGATGCGGCACTCATCAGGAAGGCAACCTAGAAAAGCAGCTTCTCTGGTGACTGTGAAGTCCTATACGAGACCTGCACGATCTGCACGACATCTCTCACACCTCCAGGTTGTGGGGGGGATCCAGTTGGTAGCTGCTTTGCTTGCTGTCTTCTAAGTCTCAAACTCTCCAGCCAGAGATTGTCATGTGCCGCTGTCTTTCCTTAGCTCCCTCCTCCATGCCTTCCTGTCCCTGGCGTGATTTCCCCAATTATCAGCGTCTATGCGAAATGTTTTCATATCTCGTTTACAGACATCCTTAAAGCGCAATCGCTGACCTCCATGGGATATTTTGGCATCGCAAAATTCACCATACAAAATATCTTTTGGTATTCGCCCATCCTCCATACGACTCACATGGCCGAGCCAGCGCAATCGTTTCTCTTTTAAGAGAGCCATCGCCAAAGCCATCCGAGTGCGGGCTAATACATCTGCATTAGTGACTTTGTCCTTCCGTGTCACGCCAAGGATACGCCGTAGACATCGCAAATGGTGTTTATCTTTTTCTCTTGGTGGCTGTAAATTGGCCAGGTTTCTGCACTGTAAAGGAGTGACCTAATCTTAAGTAAAGGCCATTTGACTTCATTGATTTAGTTTTTGCCTTTTTTTGGGTGTCCTTTAGACCAGTTTCAAAATTACACTGTGTCAAATATTTTTAGTGTGTCCAAATCTTTGGATAGAAGAGTTAAGAGATATCTTGGCCGAATTCAAATAAATATGTTAATTGCGCAGAGAGCAGTTACAAATTATTTAAAAAAAATAGACGAGTCCGGTGGTCGTTTAGTGGTTGCGTTAAATAAATAACTAAAATGGAGTTATACTTATTTTTTGAGGGCGTTGGTTGGAGAAAAAATCAGCACTCGAACTTACCTAGAAAAAAGAGAGAAAAAACATTAATATCATGTTACAGACCAAATCATATCATAAATTTAACATTAGAAAAAAAGGTTAACATATATTTTATGTAATTGTAGCCTAAAACGGTTGCAATTTGTATGATTTCAGACAAAGACTCCTACTTTTTTTTAACAATAACCATTTGATTCTCTGGAAAGAACATAGAATCCACCTGGTATTTTCCGCTTCAGAAATGGAATAACCCAATTATCCTGTTGAATGTTCTCATCCTTGATATCATCAAGGACAACATTCAAACTCCGGGAATGGATATCAAATAGAGTCCTGGAATTGCTGACGTCATGAAAGGTCTTTTCATCCTTAATATAAAACGTAGCATAGAAACTGAAAATCTCCCTTTACGGAATGTTTCAGTCTTGTCTATAAAAGAAGGAAAATTCGTAACATAAAAGACATTCAGCAAAATAAAAATATATATTATAAATGAGATATAGCTGACTTGATGTTTCTTATAGTTGTATTTGAATTAAGAAATAAAATACAAGATAACCAAAGACTATACTAGTCACAGTGTTTGAATTTCGAAAATGCCAATTATTTTTAAACAATTTGTTCGTTTGTTCGGTAACCTTGTATTTGAATTTAGAAGTATGCAAGATGCCCAACGACTACATTATTTAGGGAAATATATATATTTTTACATTATAAAAAAATGAATAGACCGATTTTTCTTACTCTAAAACAAAGCTTAGCAAAGGGTATTTTGTAAGGGTGAAATGTAACTAATATTACACCCAACTCCAAAAAGCAGAGTAAACACGTCTCGCTGAAGTGCTAAGGCTGAGACAATGGACCAAAAACTTGTCTGGAGACGATACATTAATCCACGCACTACAATGTTTATGCGTCGTTTAACAGGGCCCGACACGTTTTGGCGGCAATTCGTATAAAAGCCCGGGAACGGGTATGAAAGCGCGGGAATATTGTACAGTGCGAAACGCGGGAGCACGGCCAGGGTTGTCAGCTATTTCAGTGTTCATTTGTATGGGGTATAAAAACCTATTTACAAAGTACATAAACATGTTTATTTATTTATTTATTCACGCCCATGGGGCTTTTACAAAAAACAAATGTAAGTATCAATACCAAAGCAATGCTACATACGTAATATAATATAATAGTACAAGCATATATTATAAAATTTTAAGATAAAAACAAAAAAGAAAAAAAAGACTACAGACAGTCATCGAACAAGGATCACTTGTTCGGTGATAAACAGTAATGTCAGTAAGAAGTAATGTAATGTATTGTTTGTTATCTTATAGTTCATAGTGTGTAAATATGTATTTAAGGAAGTATTTTGTAAGATTATGTTTAATCTGCATTTCATTAGTGTGAAAGATATCGATGGTATCACCTAGTTTGTTGCCAATAATTGCTAGCCCATTCCTTTAACTATGATAATGCATATTAGTGTGGCTTTTTTCTTTTTGAAACAAAGCATTATACCTCGTAGATCTCGGTGGAACTCAAAAATGTATCAGTTCAATCAACTCAACACAGTCAAAAAAAAAAAAAAACAATTTTGTAAGGCAACATAAAATCAAATATATCTCTTCGGTCACATAGCGATGGAAGTCTCAGTTCAATCTGCAGTGCATATATGGAGGTGAATCGTACACAAATGGAGGAATGGATCAGGCCAAGTCGAAAGTCGGGTGTTTTCACTTTAATCTAGACCACATACCTATAGGTTACTAGTATAATTTAAAAAATGTATATTATAGAGTTTATTTAGCAAGTTACTGAAAATTTAATTCATATTATATTATATTATTGATGTTGTTTTATAGAAATTAAGATTTTATGTAGGATTTACTCATAAAAAATGTAAAATGTTTCCCTCGGCACGGGATACCTCAGTGAGGGAACAATATTATTATATTTTAATAAAATAAACCACAATGTACAAGTTCAATAAATAAATATTTATGTAGTTTAAAAATAACGTTATTACATTTCTACTAAAGTAGTTAAGATGTGAGTGAGGAAGCGTTCATTTTTTTAAATTTTCATGAGTGAATTTCGCATAATCATATTTAAAAAAACATGAATGTCTTTTTTATAGAGTTCAGTCTCGTGTGTTTTTTAAATTTAGATGTGAATATTTAATTTTTTCCTATCGATTGGAAGATAATTATTGAATATTATTAAAGTTTTTTTTGCAAGTATGTAATGTCACTACAAACTTGTGACACTACAACCGTACATGTGCGTAAAATTAAATAATTAGGAATATACAGTTTCTTTTGTATTCTTAATTTTTTTCAGTGCTTTTACACAAAAATCATTATATAGATTACGCAGAGAACATCATAGTCTAAGCTTAAATCGAGAGGCGCACAGTTTACACCCGCGCTGTGCAAGCAGGTTTTCTGCAAGGCATCGGACCCTCCCTTCCTCCCTCCCTCGGATTCGAGTCCTGGACCTTAGGTTAGACAGTATCTTTAATTGCAATGAGCTCTTGAGGTGAGTTTTCACAAAAATGGCGCTATACGTGTAACAAAATGCGTAGTACAACCCGAAAACTGGTGAATCTATATCGTATTTGGAGTCGAATGTGTAAGATGATTTTTAAATCTGAGCTTTAAAAAAACCCTTTTTTTCTCCTTTCAAAAGCTTTCATAATACCTGCCGTAGATTAAGTAAAATAATTGTACGAATTCTTGCTGAAATTGAGTTTTTGCTTTTGTCTTCCTAAAACACAGTATTTATTTGACTAAAGAAATTATAATATTTAATGATAATTTGTAAAAATTTTTCATTAAAAAAAAACTTCTTTCTCAATTTTCTCGAAAACTATGGGTCAAATCAAAAAATTTTATTCTACAAAATCGATTCCAAATATTATGTAGATTCACTGGTTTCCCGCTTGTACATCGACTTTTATTACTCCATGTATAAGTAAGCCGATTATTATTATTATTATCCAGGACAGATGGCAACCCTACTTGTGAAAAAAAGCGGACGAATTTTGCTTGGAATTCCACGAGTTGAAGGGCGTTCATGTTGTTTTATGGGTTTAGAAGTGTCAGAGCGTCATTCTTAAATAAGACGCAGTGACGTGAGGAAATGTCTCCGAATCCAAAATGAAATCCTCGTGTGTGGATAATGAAATGAGAAAATATCTCACTCAAGCGCAGACTTTATATTTCCAAAGATGTGAAAAAAGTTAACCCATTTTATGTGCGAGTTTAGTCATCGCTAGGAGGCTGTTAATTATTATTGCAAATTCACGGCGGATGTGAAAATGACAACGCGTTTGGCTTTTGCCAAAAAAATAAGCCCGTAAAACATAGGTCGGTAGGTACTCAACTTTTACGAGGTATTTTTTATAGACATTATATTATAGGTACATTAAGCGTACATATTCTCAAAAACATACTATTATTTGATAACTTATCAAAGTGTCAAATCATCGTATCAAAAAATGTTTATTTGCATAAATTTCTTTACATATTTTTTAAATATAATCCGAAGCGTAATTTGTAAATTCAACTAAATAATTTTTACCTCAATAGATATAACGTTAATGGTGGTTTTTTAAAGCTCGGGATTGTGGATATACAAGTGTTCATTTGCTGGGTTAAGGGACCATTTGGCGTATTAAAACATTTCCTATTCCGCTTATTACTATCCACATCAGATACGAGTAATTACATCATAACAATTTTAATTAAAGTAGACGCAATCAATTAAAATATTCTCACACTTAATATAATTGCACGAAAGAGTAGGAATATCCTGAGAAAAGATAGTGAAGATGGTCATAAGAGCAGAAAAAGACGAGGGCGAACATCACGGATATGGCTGTTTTGTATAACATAATTATAATTATGAATAATTTTATACAACGACTAATACAATGAAAGCCCCTCCTTTTCCCTAGACTGCTTTAAAGACTATTGAGTCTTTTTTCAGTCCAGCCAACTCTACCGATTTTTTCAACAAGCTAAAACCGCGATTTTAAGATTGTTAGTGTGATAAAAATACGGATGAATTTACAATAATGTACGCGAACAAATGCTTTCATTGTACCCCTACCACCGTCTCGGGCTTATGACGACTAACAACATTTATTAAAAATCCGAAATCTTTGTACACAGCATCCCAGCCTTTTACAACATGAATTTGGTTATATATTATAATTGGTACAAAAATATAAATTTATTCCAGCAAGTTTTTTACGTCAAAGGTTTCATTACTTTATCCAAATATCTGTTATTGACAGAACAAACATAAACGAAAGAATAAAATTATATGAAAACTGATCATAAAGTTCAGGGTAACAACATAATGTATGTCATCGTTTAAATCTGGATTTATACTATCGCGTTCAAGCCGGATAGATTCTTAAAGATAACGCATAAAATGGACAGTATAACTCTTACAACACTAACAAATACAAAAGATTGACCTTTGAAATATGCTTCTTGAAGCGTTATGGGCTTAATACCATATTTATGGCATACTAAAAATTATTTTTACTATATTTCTAAGTGTCTAATAACCAAAGAAGTATTAAAATAGAAGAACCAAAATGCTAAATACAATTTGTTTCTTTAAATAAAATTACACTCGTAATAATGGTATTATAAAAAACACATTTGGTATGCAACAAAACTTGACATACGGAAATAAGTAAATAACTCTGTATCAGGAAACGTCGAGATCCATTGTGAACCATTACAAGAAATACTTTGTGTAAAAAATTTATCCTAAGTAAAACTTACAGAACATCAGCGAATCTATTGTTATTACGAACAAATCAGTTCTACTCGCAAAATTTGATAAAAGCCTTTTTGGAAAAGAGTTTCTGGAAGTAACATTCCAGACATTCAGTGTCCCGCAAAGTCTGTGAAGACGGAAGTTTGAAAAAAGTAAAAAAAGCTGGATGAAAAGTTTATCGTCCCGACGAAATATAGCTTTTTAGGGAAATGGTTTTATGATGCAGTCACAGAGCTTTTCGAATATCGCGGTACACGCGAACAAATGGCGGTTTAGTTAAACGGAAACTTTTTCCCGGTTACGTTATCTCCAAAGTTCTGCGCCGAATACGTATACGGGCGGGATTCAGTGGCTTATAAATTTTAATACAAAAATAAAGCCTTCCGCGAACTCGTATAAATTCAATTAATAAAAAATTTATCCAATATGATACAACTAAAAAACAAACTCAACTAATTAAAATAAAATCTCCCGTCATGTTTTCAGTTCATCTGCAGTCATGTAGGTTGGTTTGATATTCTGTCAAATTGGCTTCACATTTTTTTTACTCTATAAAAATACCTCTCCGGGCAAATCCCATGGTAAAATATATTTATAGAGATACATAATGTAAGCTGTTCCGTGCTTCTAAAGAGCTTGTTTTGACGATTATTTTGATCAATTGGTTGAGCAAATAATTGGAAATTTTATTCTTAGCCAGGATTACCAATTAAGTCCTTCAAAGTTATTTTATCTTTGAGTGGATAAATATTTTAAGTTTAGAGCACAAATCCTACTTAATTAGATTTTCTGATTTAAATTTAACGTAATGAAGGATGTCTATTTTGATACCGTGATAAATCAATTTTTGAAATATGGCGCCAAGATTTAACAGCTTAATTGTTTAAAATATTCTCTAGCGATTTGAATTTATTATGGTAACCTTTGTCACCAACGCCCGCGGTTATTTTCCCCAAATAATGCTTGTAAATATAAATCTATTTACCTATTACCGCCATAAAGTCACCGCAAACAGTTATTTAAATATTGCCATCTACCCTCTACAACAGCCAACCGGGGAAAATTTACCCTTTTAATTAAATTTAAGGGGAGTTTCTTTGGATTTTACGAGTTTCGCGGTGAATTTGTTATCTTTGAGCAAATAACAAAGCTGGGCGGTTGAGCTTAAAAATTTATCGGAATACCAGAATCGTAGCTCAGACAAAGAACAAACACTTTGAGTTAATAATAAAACCACAGATATGTTGTTCATCCCTCCATAATTTTTAGACCTGTGACTTAAAAATAGTATGAAAATAATTAATAAGACCCAAAAAACTGTTTAAAAAAAACGTTTATATTATTTTTTTAATACACTTGCAGACGAAAGTTCTAGTTTTATGGCTATTTTCAAGCTCTTCCTACAGGTCTAAAATATTCATCGTATCTCAAACAGTTTTCTTCTTTTCTCGAATTTGTCATTGGTATGTACTAAGATCCCTAGGATGTCCTGGCATGATTAAATTGATTTCTCAAAAAAAGCGAATGAATAAATAAAAAAAGAATCCTATCATTACATCGAATAAAAACACATATTTTGAAGTATCTATACAGAACCCTTTAGACAATTCAACGTAAGCAATATTATCCCTTACGTTGTAGGAACTAGGAATAAAGGGTATATTATATTCTCTTGGGGATTTCCCTTAAATTAGTTTTGTGTCACAAGAGAGCAAGTTACAACAAAATGTGTATCATGGCAAGGCGCTCCAGAATAATGTTAATTCACTATATTGGCAGTTCGAACGTAAAACAGAGACATGCTTCAACAGATACAAGATACTAATGTAAAATGTCACGCGCCATATTGATATAGAATGATAGATTGCTTTTTAATACTAAGATTAATTTGTTGATTTCGTAACGCTGATAATTTTCTATCTGGATGTGCAGTAAGCTATCGCCTTTTTTCCAACTGCTAGTAAGTTTCCGTGACTCCGACGCCAGACAAGGGTCTGCGACGTGGTGGAAAGAATTGCTTGGATGAAGTGGAAATGGGCCGGTAATATGGCCAGAATGACGGACGATAGATGGACGAAACGTGCTCCGGTGTGGAGACCGAGAAACTAGAGGCCTCAAGGGCGTCCACCGATGAGATGGGTGGACGATATCATGAAGTTTGCTGGAAGACGGTGGATGTGGACGGGATATACAAAAGAATGAACTATATTTTTAATCATAAAAATCATTGGTAGTTTTATTTACTAACAAAATCTTTAATTGTATCTATGACTTGAAGGTCGAACGTGAAATATAAACTAAACAAAAAATTAAAAATGGTAGATGGAAACCGAAGAAAAGAAATTTATGGATGCGAATCCTGGCACCTCACGAAAGCTCAGAATGCTCGCTTGTTGAGCTTTGAGAACAAGTGTCTGAAAAGGATTCTTGGCATTCTAGGCATTCTGATGGATGCGGGCCTGACGTGAGAGGAGGCGAGAGAACTGGCTGATGACAGGGTCTCCTGGAGGGATGTCCACATGCTCCACATAGGAGCGAACGTGACGAAAGAAGAAGAAGAAGATAGAAACCACTTCTAAAATATACATTAATCGGAAAAAAGTGCCTACGAATTACTAATTTTCTTATACTTTCAGTTTATTAGGAGTCAAATGGGCATAAGTTAAGTAATAAAGTGATACCATGGTTATGAAAACATTCGTTTTTACTAACCCAAAAGTATAAATTTACGTCAGGAATAGTTGCCGTCAGTAAAGTGAAGTTTTTACGATGCCCCAAACGACTTATTATTGTGAGCCCAGTACACTAACGCCTTTGCTTTGTGGGGTGTGAATCTTGTAGGAAATTAAACGGATATCCGGATATAACGGATATCCATAAAACAGTTGTTTTTTCCTGTCGCAAACCGGAAGGAAGCAAGTGGAGGATCGCAGCCGGAAGTGACGTCACTAATAGTGTACTTTATGCCAACATCACAATAAAAAAGTTGTTCTACAGTACTAAAACTTTATTTTACAATTTTTACACCACCTCTAACATTTTTTATGTTTCATAACTTGACACAGTTTGAGATTTGGTTGCAGCAAATAAAATTTCTGTTGTTGGTGGAATTCCCAGATTTAATAATTTTGATATAACTAATAAAAGTCAAATTAAAATACTATTATATAAATAAAACACTTTGATTTTTGTCCACTGAGTTTATTTTTTAACACGACATGTTTCGGACACGCAGTACTGTCCATCTACAGGTGTATTTTAAAACTGAAGATAAATATACAATGAAAAGTTTAGGGTGTTGACAGGGTGGGGGAAGAGCTAAGTGTGGGAGGGGTGGTATGGGGGGTAGGGGATCTAGCAAGTGGGATAAACTAAGAATGGTGATCGTATTTTGAAAAGGTTATGTTTTTTATTTTAATTTATTATTTGAATTTTAAGTTTTTTGAATTTCGATGTTCTCTAAATTGTTCATATTTTTCCTTTATTAATATTTTGAACGTAAATGTTTGAGATTATGTGAGTGAACAAGAATGAATGTTTTTTTTTATTTCGTTTCCTTGATGTGTTGGCGACTATGACGAGGAATTTGAAGTTTAAGGCCCGGCGAGTTTTGTTTTAGTTTTCCGGGTTCGATTTCCTTAAGGCCAAAAAAGAAAAATTTAAGTTTTTTTCAAAATTATTTTTGTTTTAAACCCTTGTTTTTTGAACTATGACCGACTTCTTAACTTCATAAAAAAATATTAATAATAATTCTTGGTGTTGAGGTCCCCTAAAAATTTCATAAAAAATAGTAGTAATGATTTTAAAAATTTTTTTTAATTTTGGGTTTTTAAAATTAATTTTTCCCGAAAAAAACCAAAAAATTTTTCAAAAGAAAAATTAAATTTGGAAATTTTTTAAAATACAAAAATTTTTTTTTAAAAAACATATTAAACAAATTATTCTAAATTTAAAAAATTTTTTAAGAAAGCGTATTTTTTAAAAAAAAAATAAAAAAAACTTTCTAAAAAATTTTTTAAATAAAACATTTTTTTCTTTAAATTTGTTTTTTGGGGGTTTTTTTTTTTATCAAAAAAATTTTGGTTAAAAAAAAAAAAAAAAAAAAAAAAAAAAAAAAAAATTTTTTTTTTTTTTTTTTTTTTTTTTTTTTTTTTTTTTCCCCAAAAAAACGTTTGTTTTGGTGTACCAAAAAAAACCTTTGGGCCCCCTTTTTTTAAAAAAAAACTAATCCAAAAAAAAATTTTTTTTTTTTTTTTGGGAAAAGGTTTTTTGAAAAAACGAGGGGAAAAAACCAAAAAAAGGGGAAAAAAAATTTTAAAAAAAAATTTTAAAATTTTTTCCTTTTTTTTTTTTGG
>JAGVSP010007418.1:0-11298 GCA_022494985.1 Micrasema minimum
GCGCGTACATACATATGTCTGATGCATGTTGTTTGAATCGGTTGGAAAAACCACTTATAAAAACTTTTACAAAATGTCATCCTTTCAGAAAAAATAACAAACTAAAGGCATGTGGAAAAACATAAATAGAACATGAGATTGACATGACACGTGATGAAAGAAAATCACCAATTCTAAGAATCTTTTACTTCAACTGAATGTATCGGGAAAACGAAATTTCCCTTGATAATAATACGTTATTGAAAAAATAGGTATAGTAGCATTATGTTATGCTGACTCAATCTATAAATTTTCCAAAGAAAAACATAACATAACTCGAAGAAAAATAAAATAATAACGAAAAATATATTGTTAGTACCTGCTTTTTTAAAATGCAATATGCAAGAAAATTCAATTTTAATAGCAAGGAACATAAAAAAATTATGTAACTTATTATTTTGATTAAACCTCCTTAAGAGCATACCACACCACGTGACTCGCGTCCGCTTTCCAAACAAAAGTATTCCTCGATTGTTTCCCTGGAATTTAACGTTATTGCTATGTTTTTTTAAAAAATTATTCAAGATATCGATTAGATGTGTGTTTGCATCGTCCTATTTTATTTATATTTTATTTTTTAAAGAAGATAAATAAATTATTTAATAAATAAGACGGTTCAAACACGCATCTGAACGATATCTAAAAAGTGTGAAAAAATAATTGCTCTTATGTTAAATTCCAGGGAGAAAATCGAGGTATCCGTTTGTATGGAAAAGCGGCCGCGTGTCACGTGGTGTTGTAGTATGCTCTTTTAATGTGGCTTCATTATGTAAATATTATGTACTTACATCGTGAGATCATAATCCCAATTTTTTTTTTCTTTTCCGTTACCAAGAAGTATTAAAAAAAAATTTTTCAAGCTTAAAAGAGAGACGCGTGCTGAGAACTTTGTTGCTAGAGCGCGAATTATTATATTGAGTTTTAGAATTGTATTTTTATTTATATGTATTTTAATTTTTTTGTGTGCGCTAGGGTATGTATTGTGTACTTATTTATTATTTTTAGTTGAATTTGTATTTATGCCCCTACTGACGAGTTGCAGTAGGCAACTCAGTAGGACATGTATTGTTTTCTTTTATGTATATACTGAAATAAAACAAATAAAAAAAATGTGTATGTATTTTACTTAATTCTATTTATCTTATAACAAACCACCGGTAAGTGCAGTTTGAAGTTTATGGGAACATTTTATTTTTATGTTGTCCGCTTCGCGGTATAGTGGTTAGAGCGTTGAGTTACCTCGCACGAGGCTTGATTCCTGACTGGGGATCAATATGAAATAAACACTTGAATGTGATATCCCAATAAAATATTTTATATATACGGTACATGTGATACTTATATCTCCCTTCGCGATTTCTATTTTTTTTGTTTTTTGTACCATAAGCAATTAAGAAAAAAACAAATTTTAGGGCACCCTTAGCACAGCGTTTAATAAAAAATTTTCAGCTCAAATTTATTGTTCACGTTGAGATTATCACAAACATTACATTTTGAGTCATTTTTCAAAGTGTGAAAAAGACATTAAGAGAAAAGGTATTGATATAACTCGGGTATAATATTCCAGTGAAAAGGGTTCTGATCGGTAGTAATTGGGTTTCAGTAGGAGAAAGGGTATTCTACCTGGAGCTAGGAATTCTCTGGAGACTTGAGGTAAATGTTCAGGTATTGGACTCCACAAGAATGTGGATTTTGACGGCTTATTAAAGGTTCGTAAGGAAATTGATATGGAATTGAACGTGTTATACATACATAAGTCATTACTTAACCGTTCCATTGAACATTTCTATATTTTTAGTCGAAAAAGTTGTGGCTGTTTTGAGTGATATCATACAAAACTAACTAACCATCACGCCATTTTCCCGTAGGGGTAGGCAGAGAGGATAGAACGCCATTCCACTCTGTCCTGACATACTTCCTTTGCTTCCTTTACATTCATACACCTTCTCATGCACATACGCCGATTATTCCGACTTTTCACATTCAAGTCCACTTTCAAGTACTTATCATGCCATGCCTTTTTTGCACACTTGCTTTTAAACTTCTTTTAGCCGTTCTTTCATCACTCATTCGCTCCACATGACCAAACCATCGTAAAAGCCCTTTCTTAATTTTGTCGATAATGCTTATCTCAGCCTTGCACTCTACTCTTATTTCGACATTTGTACACCTATCATACATAGTTTTACTACACATTCGCCTGAGAGATCGCATTTCTAAAAAAAAAATCATTTACAAAACTAAATATTATATTAAATGTCTGCGCGTCTCTCTGTATTAAATATTCGACTATCAACCTAACTAATCTGAGATTATTAGGAAACGAAGCATTGGTTTTAAGGAAGTGATTTACATAGGTAATAAATGAGAAAATTTGCCGAATTTGTAGTAGTGTTTCATTTTAAACCATACTTAATATATATGCAAGTTCCAATTTAATGTCACTGTGTTAAAAATTAAATAGTCAAACAATAAATTTTCACGATTTCCCCGCAAACAATTTACGTACGTCCTGCATCATCACTTCATTCCGTCTCAACTCCCCCCGATCCTGCGCCGCCCCCATCCCCTGTCTTCCAGCAGACTTCCTGATGTCGTCCACCCATCTCATCGGTGGACGTCCTTGAGGCCTCTGGTTTCTCGGTCTCCACACCAGAACGCGTTTCGTCCACCTGTCGTCCGTCATTCTGGCTAAAATTAAACGTCCTGCATAAAATTAAATTACTAACCAAACTTTTATATTCTAGCTTCACCATCATCATCATTTTAAATCCACCACTAAGTGAAGCTCATATATGGATTCTACAATTATTTGTCTCTAAACTAAACGATCGGTCACCATTTTTCGACGTCCTGTAGTTATATTATACAAACTACCGATGAATAGTCATTGTCAGGACACCAAACCCTAATTATAAAATAGGCAACCATTGTTGAGGCTCTGATACACCTGAATGCAGATGAAAAAAGAATAAATTTAATTGAATTAAAAAATTAAGGCTTTATGTTCTTATCCTAATATAATCTCACAGATAAAATATCATTGAAATAAGAGTTTTGTTGAGATCATGAAGCGTTACAGAATTTATACGTTTCAAAACCTTCATGCGGAATTGTCTTTCCTTTATCATCCCATTTCTGGAGGCTTTCACGCTAAAAAAGGCTTTTATGCATATTTCTGACCTTTCGGGAGCGGAATAAAAGTGACGTGCGTTGGGCCAGGCGTAATAAATCTCCACGAGTTTCTGCCAAGTACGGACTTAAACATATTTTATAAAGAGAGATTTTTCTTCGCCTTTAAAATTTCCCTGGCAAATTTCTCCGCATTAAAAAGAAACTCATTTAAATCTCCCGGAGGACATGTTGCGTGGCAACTGAACTTTTTAATGATATTACGCTTTTTATATATCATGTTTATTCAGTTATTCCATCAAAACAGGTGGATATCACCTTTGTAAACAGAGATTGAATTAAAATGCTCAGGTAATTAGCGTAGTTAAAAAGTGTTCTGTAAAACTTTGCTTGGATTGAAGACATTTTACGAGCAAACATTTTGTTAGTACTTACCTGCCTTGCAATAAAATGTTTCCTTTTAATTGGTCAACATATTTATCTACAAGCCATAAAAGCTCATAAATACCTAGGTTTATTAAAAATTATTTGAGATTTTTTACGTAACAAATATAAAAAATAATCTTTATATTATATATACTTTCTTCCAAGTAAATACTTTTTCGCAACTCAAAAGAAAACTTGTGAAAATTCGACTTGAAATTTCATGAAAAATATATAAAGTACTGTTCTGTAAAAAAAAATACGTTAAATCTTCTTTAATAATTTTATATTAAGCTCTTACAATCTCCATACAAAATACATTTTAACGTTATTTCAAACGAATAAAAAAGTTTTTCAATGTTTTTTTATTTAATTTTTCATTTGCTGCAATGTACTTGCTCTGAATACTTGGAAAATCCGTTAGAGCATAAAAACAGAGCGTTGTACTAACTGCATATTATTCTAAGTAGATCTGGTAACTGCAAACTTACGTGGGTGGCATTTTAAATGCATAATGCAGAACATGAATGCATTTTGTTCTCGTTTGGGACACAACCATAGCCACAGAAATGTAGAGAGGTAGAACTTTTACAACCTTCGAGTATTGTCTAAGTCTAGACTTCTAACCTTTATGATTTTGTTAAAAGGACAAAATTTCTACACCTCAACTCCTTAGAGAAAATTCACCAAAGGTTTTTGTGTAAACTTGAAGCTTTGAACTAAAACAATTATCTCGAAATAAACTATTTAATACTTTTTAAATATATGATTTTCTTAGAACATGATGCAGATTATAATAATAATTTTCTTTAATTAATTTCCATGTTAAAAAAAATATTTCTAATCACAATATGATTTAGTTCTAGGAACTAAAATGACAAAGGAAAGAAACACGAGATACTTATGTATAATAAAGATATACCATATTATTATATTCGTAAAAGGAAACATAAATATCAACAGATTTGTTTTTCAAACCTTCCATTCCGAAGATAGCAAAGTAATTTGTTATTTTCTGTGGAAAATTAATATTTTCCAAGGACATGCAGTATTGTATTACGATAATAATAATATTTCAGTATGAAACCGTAAATCAATTTTGTAAACAAGTCAGAATATTATCACGACTCGCCGTTTTAATGAAAAGTAAATAAAAGTAGAAAGCCCACGTTTAATAAAATAATTATTTGCAAATTTAAATTGAGCTTCCAATTTTAATATTGATATTCATGGACTAACCTACCCTTATTTCTGTTTACCGATTAAATTGTGTTTGTTCGCAAAATTTTCCCTTCTTCCGATTCGCCCATTGTTTGTAAAATACATAGATAAACGGTTATGGGGAGGGATGTTTGTTGAAACAATCGCTACGCGTCATCATTATTTCCCTTATTCGCACTGGTGCATAGGGTATTGCATTGGTCCGCTGAGTGTAGTGCATATTAATAATCAAACGAAGTAAAATGATTAGTCTTACCGCTTAAATAAATTGATAATTTAGTTGAGATTAAAGCGAAGTGTGTTGATAGTTAAAGCTGCTTAAAGCTGTTTATTTAACTACTATTTTTATTATAATTCTTGTTTGTATACTGTTAATAATTTATGAGAACCTGTAATTGGCTTCATTCATTTTTTGCTTTATTAACTTTGTATTTCTTTTCTTTTGTAAAAACTGCATGTTTCTTACAAAACATAATGAAATAAAATAAAAAATATTTATGTTAAATTCGGGACCTCATGTATGATGGCCCAACGTTAAAATTTATTTATCAAATATTTGAAGATGAAAAATCTGCTTATGAACCGCCGTAAAACCGATGAGCTTTTTATATTGAAAATTTTAAAATCGAAAATTTAATACGGTGTTTTTAAAATTTTTTTTTTGTTAATTTAATTTTCATTCCACTTCTACAATCTGAAGTCAAAGTAAAGTTTAAACGACAGGGTCTCTAAACAACGGTTTGCGGGCAAGATTTTTTTCTTGTTGAAAATTTTTATATTAATATAATTCCTACGAATTATTACTAAGAAAATAATATGAGAAACTCTAAATTATAAACACAACTCTTAATTACAAAAACTAAGTACTTCCATATTTACAACATTAAGACAAATGCATTCCTCGTGGTGTAGCGGTAGCGTGTTGGGTTACCATGCATGAGGTTGCGGGTTCGATTCCCGATGGGGGTCAATATGAGATATTTAATTTAATATGATTTTCACATATTTTTTTTTTCATAAGTACTGGACTTGTACCATTCGATGTTCCGATACTTTTATCAGGACGCCAAACGATTTAATCAGAACGCTGAGTAATATTATTCGGACAAAATAATTTATTCTGTGGCAATACTAAAATATCGATTGGGAACCGGCAGACGTGGCTGAGTTAGCTCACTTTGATCCTGGTTTCCCTATACCTGCGCTGTTCGTCCTGAATCCAGATCATCTTGTGGTTAGTAATTAGCTTTGATAATATAATATAACTTCATTAACTATAGCTTAATAAAATGACTTGTAAATGTAACTTCTTTTATTTAAATATTAAGACTCGTACACAAGTTAATAGGATGGCTAACCACATTTTGAGTGTGTCCAAATACTTGTAGACAAAATCATAAAGTTTTCTGCTAAAATGCTTAGTAATTTTCTCTATGGATGACAGAGAGTGTTCACATGTGAAGCGTCGCGTTATTTCGCGCTGTATATACACAAGTTCTGATAATTGGCAGATATGGATATCAAATACTAGGTAAAATGGGGAATGTGGTAATACATCAAGTGGCAGGTCATAAGTCCAGTTAACGCCTTGATATCCATATTCCCTTTCAAACTTCTCGTCTCTGTTGAGAAGTAAAATTGTAATAGGATGGTATTTAAGCACATAAAATAACATCCAGGTACGCAGAGTAAATAACTGATCACTGAATTTCATATCCTCAAATAACCAGTTGGTGACTCCTGGTTTACAGGGTGGTTAACATGCATCACATCTCTCCTAGGGGCGGAAATTTTACCGGGGATAATATCACGCCAACGAGGCCCGAGAGAATTGCATTGTTGAAAAACGTATACAGGGAGTAAACGGTGCATGTTACTCCGCCACAATATCCGTAAAAGATATCAATTTTTAATGAAATTTCCCCGCCCCCGCTTCCGGTATCGCGAGAATTCTCCGGCGGGGCGATAGACAAGTGCACGAGAACGCGATTTTAGAAATTTGTCAATTTATTTTTTATACCTCTACATTACCAAGCCATGAAGCGTGATTTTTGTTTTTATTTTATTCTCTTATTAACTTGTAACACAGTGATAATTCTGCTATGATAAAAAAGGCACAATCCCTCTTTAAACACGAGTTTTTACTTTATTAGAGAGGTAAGTATCGTTCGTAAAAATATTTTGTAAAAATACCACTACATATGAATTATTTAAATTTTGTGTAACCCATGTTTTTCTGAATAAAAAAATGAATTAAATTAAATTGAAAATAAAATATATAATTATCGTTCAAGCGTTTAAAGGTATTATTTTGTTGACTCATGAATATAAATATTTTTTTATCTCGGAAATTTTTTAAAATAAAATAAAAATGAATAATAATAATCATTATCATTCCGTGTCAGCTTATGTGACAAATTTTTCGACAAATTATTTTTAGTTTCCCGATTAATCGTTCGACGTTCCGATACTTTTATCAAGACGTCGAACGATTGTATGAGTACGATGAGTAATAAATTATTATCGGGACGCTGCGTTATATATCGGGATGCTGAGTAATATTATCGAGGCACTGATTAATATTATAAAAAAGCTGCGAATTAATCAGGCGACTTTAATATAATTTGTCGAAAATTTTACCGCAATCCTTCTTTTAACAGATTTTTTTTCTCAGTTCATGACTGACGTTTTCAAACTGGTAGAAAGCTTTAAAAAATTGATACGTTAACGAGTTGCTAAGAAATTATGGGCATTATATTTATTTAAATTAATATACAGTTCCTCTAAAATCGTAGACAGAAAATTCCAATTACAACTTGTAAAAATTTTTAAAACGAATTATTTATTTGTTTCTTTGACATTGTTCCAGTTTGTTCCAGTACATCAAATAATAAAAAGTCTAAGATATAATAATAGAAGTATTTCGGTACAAAATTGTATGCTCGAGTTAATTTGCGAGGTAAAGGAAATATAATACCTTAGGCCTTAGAGGATATTGCTGACAGTGGATATATGATATTTGGTTTCTCTGAAATCCATCTAAAACTTTCCATAGAGAATGCAAGACAAGATGAAAAGCGTTAGGAAATTTAATGAGTGTGCGAGAGAGAGTTCTATGCGCCTGAATATCTGAATATGATTTCCTAGGAGCTTATATTATTTATTTATTTAAAACTTCATTTACAATTACACAGCAGTGCACAAGGGCGGGTTCATTTCTTTTAAGCAATATCTTCCAAACAATCCTTAGCTATTTTAGTGATAATCATTTATTGTATTGGTGGGAAAATAAAGCTAAAATTACATTGCATTATTTACAAGATTAATACACTAAAATATGACATCGGGAAACGGAATGAAGGAAGGAAGGAAAGGGATAGAGAAGAGGATGCATAAAGGATTATTTTTTTTTAATATTTTGTCATTAATACAATTGTGGTCAAATGATTGAGCAGCGGAAATCGGCTTAAAATCCTATACTTACCTAATTTTTTTTTTTCATTTTTTTATGACAGATACACATATGTACATAGATAAGTCCAGATTAAATTAGTGCAATAGTATAAATCAATCTAAATAATTTAAAATCTCGCTCGCGCCTCTTTTCCTCGCAAACTAGCTAGAAAAATAGGATGGCAGCTGCTGTTAGAAAATACATAAAGTATTTTTTTTTACAAGTAGTAGAAGAAATAGTATTTTTTTATCTAGGTACCTTGTTCCTGAATAAAGAGTAACAAATACATTTTTATACCTAAAAGTACTCACATAGAAAACTCGTAAAACTCAATAGTTTTCTGTAATTAAACTACTACAATATGTAGATTAGTTCATTATATAAAAACTGTAATCATATTGAATTTTCTATTGAAACGAATATCCTTAAAGAAAACCTAAAACTTTGAATTATTTTGCTATCCAGTCTTTAGTCAAAATATCTACCAACCTACGCATAAAATTAGATTACTCAATTTCGAAATTTTCCTAAGGCTATCGAATTTAATTTGATTTTGAGAAAAAACGTAGATTCTAAAGTTTACCTTTGCGTATATAATAAATTATACAGCTTTATCATCTTAGTTCTATCAAGTAAAATAATAAAATAAGTATAATATTTTCATGTCGGGAATGAAATTAAAATAAGATTTAAATTAAATTACAAACTGGCAAGTCAGTTTTCCTACCAACATACATGCTCGAATTTGTATTTTTTTTCTTAGAAAAAAAACAATAAGAAGATAACACCTAAATTTAACGTCTACATACTCCCGTCTTGAATTCCATTCACAAGGTTCCATAACAGTGTTTCATATTAATAATAATATACATAGTACCTGTGCATATAAGAACATTGTGTAAATGTGCATTTTAGCTCACCGAGCTTAAAAATAAATACACATATAATATTATGTAACTGTGACTTTAAACCACAAAGAATATGTTAAAACAGAAACTAGCCACTAATTTTCATTACCGCTAAAGCTCGTTTAAGCAACCGGTACTTGTCCAAGTTAATTACAGACTCACTGCCCCGATTTTCTATCAGCCGGGATATGAACTGTGATTTGTGAATTTGACAGTTGGGCCGCGAACGATTCGGAGATCGAACGCTCTCGATTAATGGCCCCTTAATTAAATATTGCAGCGGGGAGGTTCCGGGTTCAAAGTGCATTGTTACAATGGACTCCGTGGCGCGTTCACCAGTGCAGAAATACTGCAACCGCATATTGAATCACATGATGATCAACTTATCGCATAATCCATGCACCATCAGCGGAACGATTGAAAATTCGTTTACGCCGCGCGCCGCTCTAAAATGTACTTATCTCTAATGTAAGCCAATAGTGTGTCCAAGTTTATTGTAATTTAATACTATGCCATAAAAAAATGTATTAAACCACTCACCGACTTAGCCCGTCTCTTCGTCAGGTGCGAGACGTAACCATGGTCGTGAAGCATGTGTCTAATCTGCATTTCGATTTTGTATTTTTGGGAATTTGCTATGGTGAAGGTGTGTAGTAGTATTTGCATGTTGGTTTAGTTGTGTTTGTTCTGACGAAGAGACGGGCTACGTCTCGAAACCGGTAGACATAGAACTTGATTGGTGTATTGATTTTTGATTGAACATAGAGTTTTTTTGTTAAATTTTATTAACCTAATATTAAAATGTTACACAAAGTTAATGCTTTCAATTTTAATAATATTATTTTAATTTATTTAACTACGTTTATAATTTCACACATGGAAAATGAGAAAAAATGTTAAATTATTAAACTATTAAAATGATTCAAATTTTCTCAAAATCTTAAAAAAATTTAAAATAAATAACAATAAATAAATTTAAAAAAAATTGTGTTTATAATAAATTAAAATGAATAAAATAAATAAATTATATAATAATCTGTCCGATAAAAACACAAAAATACTGATTTGAACCGTTCATAAAACACAAACATATACCTTTGCTTTAAACCATTTTTAATATGTCTACTCTGCTTGCATTTAATCGTAGAAGTTACTAGTATTTTTATTTTTACACGTTTTAAATTAAATATATTATTGTCTAAAGAAATTTGTATAAAATTTTACAGCTATAGAATTTTTTAAATTTTTTATTAAATAGAACTGCCTTACGATAAAATAATGGATTTTTAAATTTTATCATAAGTTTTCCTAGAAAAACTAGAAAATTGTAAAAAAAACGGTGGTTAAAATGCTAATAGGTTTTTTAAATCCAAATTCCAATGAATATTTGTTCAATTTATTCAAACCTCAAGCAGTGCTTTTAACATGACAAAAAATAAATTGCGTTATTGAATAAAATTGATTGAATCATGCACAGTTGCATTTTGGTGACTGACATGGAAATTTATCTGACATGTCCAAATATTATAAACATGCACCTCAATCTATATTTCCCCTAACCCCGAACATGATCGAATATGATGAAATCACGTGGTCATCAACTATACCTTAAAGCTCATCTGATAATAATAGGACTAATAATCAAGGTCCAATGATCAAGTAGGATAAATTGTAAATTTGCAATAATAGTGCAATGTGATTTTCACATTTTTATACCTACTAGAAAATGTTGAATAAGACTTCAGGGCAGGGACCACCAATACATTTACATGTAGATACAGGTCAGTACGAAGTCGATATACACGTTTATAGATCCTGTATCGACAAAAATCTCCATATAGGAGGTCTATACAAGTGTTAATCAATCTTGTATCGAATAAAATCTAAAGTTTATCATCCTTGAATGAAATCAAAGAGATTGTACCGATTACCGTCATATACCAGTACATGCTTCACAACTGCGATATATCTACATAAATGTAGATACATTGGTGATCGTAGTGCTGGTCTATTATAAGAAAAAGAAGAGGAACCCTTGCTTATAAGTTTTTATGCAGCTAGTTTAAAATAATCGAACCCAAAACTCAGGAATTAGAGAACAGTTTCTTCACCATTACACCA
>JAGVSP010007421.1:0-18693 GCA_022494985.1 Micrasema minimum
TATTTATTTATTTGCATGTAATAAGGTAAAAAGTAAGGCTTCTGATCTAAAAATGCAATACATTCTTTCAAATAACAAACTAACCTTTTCTTTTTCAAAATTAAGTTGTTTAGCTATGCTTTGTATAAAAATTTTTTTGGCATTGGTTTCTAAATCTTTTTTTTAAGTGATCTTGAAAAATATTGAACTTTCAGTCTAAGGATAAAATCAATATTTTTGGTCAAATATTTTTTTCTTCTAAGAATTAAATGATCGTCAGTATATTGCATAATTTTAAGTGTCCGTTTATATGTGTGTTATGTGCGGGAGTTTGGATTTTGATGTTTGTGAAGATATAAAAAACATTCTCATGGATCTAATAACCTATCATTATTCTAACAAGATATATTTATTGTGATGTCATCAGATACAATTTTATCACTATTCACGGGGAAAGGGGTGATAGTTCAGAAAAAATTAATTCACATATTATATTTTTATTCATGGATAAATTCCTATTTTTGGATTTCTTTTAAATAAAACGGAAAAACTGAAATAGAAAGCACCTAAGAAATTATATGTGGTAGGATGGGACCTCAAACTGTAGATTTTAACATGGGTTCTGCGACCTAGTCTCAGTTAGATATTATAAAGAGGATTTAAAAAAAAAAAACAATAGTTAGACTTCAGTACGATACCGTAATAACTAACAAATTAAAACTGGGGGTCAATGCTAGAAGTGCCTATGTCAAAAAAGTGCATTGTTCAGGAGAGGGAATTAATTGTTTCTTATAAACAATAGGTGTTAATTACTTTTAACAAAATATATACATTATGATTCTTTACCCTCTCCATCTTTCAGTGGCTGACATAGGTACATATAGCATAAAAGAATGGTAATTTACGAGTGGTTTCTGATAACTCATTTTGACCAAAATATTACACAGGCACTTCTAGCATTAACCCCCAGAAAAACGCGTAGCCCATTTGTTATCTTAGTTGTTTCTTAAAGAACATAATACGTAATTAAATTCTTTCAAAAATAAGACAATATAAACACACTTTCTGGTCGATATCGAAAATGTCAAAAAAATCGGGTCAAAAAGATCAAGAGAAACGGCTGGACCACACGTTCCTTTTACTACTTCAATGTCCAATTTATTATATTTAAAAAAATCCTTTTTAATATAGTTAACAGGAAACCTTTCAAATTAATTAGATTAATTTGGTTTTGGTGTTCTGCAACATGTTTGATTTGGTTTCCCGATTCAGAACATGAACGAGGACGCCGTGTCGGGGATCCACTTCTCGGCCAGCACCCGAAGGAGCATCCGCCGCAAGCCGTCCATGACCTCGTCCACGTCCATCCACTCGTCCTACCCCGCCCCGCAGCCCGGCTCCATGCCGCGCTCCAACTCTGTCACCTCCGTGCTCAAGAGGATCTTCTCCAGGGAAGATGGCACCCGGGGCATGCAGGGAACGGAAACCGATGGAGGTAACTACTGCTACTCCCCCTTATACACACCCAATGGTACATACCACACTGCATACACTGCCAAATTGGTGTTTTATTTTTTCCAATCGAAAAGTAGGTGCAATACTAAAATAAAAACTACCCAGGGAATTTAATTTGCTATTTAATGACAATTTTTTTTATGCTTACTTTGATTATCCTCAAATAAAAATTAAATTCTAATAATGAAGACTTGACATGGGAGAATGTATGGCAACCGTTTGCTTGGCCTGGAAGCAGTTTTTGGAATCCATATGCTCCACATAGGGAGCGGATATGGTATGATAATGAAGATGATTGCAGACTACCAATTTTTTTTCCTTAGAATTGTATTAAGGGTCCACTGTAAGCCAACGTTAGAATTTTTTTGTTTTCAAAATGATATTCCTGATTTGTTGACAGCCACAAAGCTTCTATGAACTATTTTCGTGGGAAATGCGGTAGCAATTTTCGAAAAAAGTTCTGAACTCTATGGGAAAAAATTGCAGGAAGCCCTCACTTTTGGCATTTTAAAAATAATTACTAAGATAACTAAAGCAAAATAAAAGTAATTAATAATGAAAGAGCACATCAAATTTAAGGGAATTAGCGTTCCAGTTTTTACTATATTTTCTTACCTTTCTGTAAAAAAAAGAAAAAACTCTTTTTTTAGTGAGTGTGTTTTTTTAAGTATGTAATACCTATTTAAGTGTATTTGTAAAATCTTATTGATGTATTTTATGTTTGTATATTTATTATTTTGAATGTGTTGTTTTTGTGCCCAGGTTTCAGACCAGACACCGTTACCAGCACAACAAGCATCCCGGGCAAGCACCCGGGAGCGGGGAGCATGCGCATCACGGACCAGGTTATCGAGGAGTTGGACGAGCAACAGAATACCATCACCAGTATGGCTACTAAATATGACGCAAGGTCAGTATCTTGTGCCCAGGTTTCAGACCAGACACCGTTACCAGCTCAACAAGCATCCCGGGCAAGCACCCGGGAGCGGGGAGCATGCGCATCACGGACCAGGTTATCGAGGAGTTGGACGAGCAACAGAATACCATCACCAGTATGGCTACTAAATATGACGCAAGGTCAGTATCTTTTTGCCCAGGTTTCAGACCAGACACTGTTACCAGCTCAACAAGCATCCCAGGCAAGCACCCGGGAGCGGGGAGCATGCGCATCACGGACCAGGTTATCGAGGAGTTTGGACGAGCAACAGAATACCATCACCAGTATGGCTACTAAATATGACGCAAGGTCAGTATCTTGTGCCCAGGTTTCAGACCAGACACCGTTACCAGCTCAACAAGCATCCCGGGCAAGCACCCGGGAGCGGGGAGCATGCGCATCACGGACCAGGTTATCGAGGAGTTGGACGAGCAACAGAATACCATCACCAGTATGGCTACTAAATATGACGCAAGGTCAGTATCTTGTGCCCAGGTTTCAGACCAGACACCGTTACCAGCACAACAAGCATCCCGGGCAAGCACCCGGGAGCGGGGAGCATGCGCATCACGGACCAGGTTATCGAGGAGTTGGACGAGCAACGAATACCATCACAGTAGAATATACCATCACCAGTTCAGACCAGACATGGCTACCGGGAAATATGACGCAAGTTGGACAGTACCATCACCAGTATGGCTACTAAATATGACGCAAGGTCAGTATCTTGTGCCCAGGTTTCAGACCAGACACCGTTACCAGCAACAACAAGCATCCCGGGCAAGCACCCGGGAGCGGGGAGCATGCGCATCACGGACCAGGTTATCGAGGAGTTGGACGAGCAACAGAATACCATCACCAGTATGGCTACTAAATATGACGCAAGGTCAGTATCTTGTGCCCAGGTTTCAGACCAGACACCGTTACCAGCACAACAAGCATCCCGGCAAGCAAGCACCCAGGTTATCGAGGGACGAGCAACAGGGATGGCTAAATATGACGCGCATGTCCACAGACAGACAGGTTATCGACCCGGGAGCGGGGAGACGAGCGGACCAACAGAGGATGGACGAGCAACAGAATACCATCACCAGTATGGCTACTAAATATGACGCAAGGTCAGTATCTTGTGCCCAGGTTTCAGACCAGACACCGTTACCAGCACAACAAGCATCCCCGGGCAAGCACCCGGGAGCGGGGAGCATGCGCATCACGGACCAGGGTTATCGAGGAGTTGGACGAGCAACAGAATACCATCACCAGTATGGCTATTAAATATGACGCAAGGTCAGTATCTTGTGTCCAGGTTTCAGACCAGACACTGTTACCAGCACAACAAGCATCCCGGGCAAGCACCCGGGAGCGGGGAGCATGCGCATCACGGACCAGGTTATCGAGGAGTTGGACGAGCAACAGAATACCATCACTATTTACCCCTATTTACAGCCTCTTTTTCTTACATAATGGTCACCCTGGCAGAAACTCCATAGATTTTTTTGTCTATGGATTTTGACCGTTTATTTTAACCGCCATTAGTGTGTTTTTTCTTAAACTGTCACTACGTGATTTTTTTTTCGTGTCTTTTATAAACGAAAAATTACGAAAATCCCTAAAATATCGATAAGTCACGCGATGATCCGTCGTGAACTAAGATCGCGGCGTCATTTCACGCGATATTAAAGAATCAGGATCGCAGCAAGAATTTCCGCGGGTCGCAAAAAAATCTCACGAAACGCGCGGGTTTATTTGACGCGAAATAATTCATTCGATAAATAACTCTCCAAAAATGCCCAACACGGCATCGGTAGAGTCGCAGGTCGCGGTAAATCGCGCGAATGAATATGTTAAAATGCACAAGCGGTGATTTGAAAACCGGCTGATTGTGCGAACGAATGGCGAGATGCTTACATCTTCTTTGGAGTTGTCAAATTCGCCCTTCCGTTTAGTTTCTAAATGCGAATTGCAATCCGATAATACGTATTGCAAATCTCGTCCCATGAGGGGATGAAAGTTTGTTAGGTCTATAAGCGCGGTACACCGCTTGAAAAGTTTTTGGAGTTTTGCAAATTTTTTAAAGAATGTGTCCGCGAACTCTTCTATCTTTTAGAGTCGGCACTGATTTTTCACCGAGCCCTCTGCTTGTGGATTTTCTTTCGTGATATGCACCCATAATAATAGAGGACATTGAGTTAACTACAACTAGTTAACCTTACTCACCGCCTATCCTACAAGCAGATGAGAAAAATCGCTAAAGGAATAAGGGTTCAATATCTTAATTGTCAGAAATGGTGTAATATCCGTTTTGATGAGATTAAAAAGTCTACTACTCTCCATTATCGCAACCAGTGGTGCATAGGGCACTGTAAGGATACATACATCAGTGCAAGAGCCTTGAGTATTTGTTGCATGAAGGGGGGACGATCAATCTTGCGCTTCAGCGCCAGTTCACATATGAAATGTCAGCAAGGTATCACGTGAAATATTTTGATCACATTCAAATAAACATTTCATATTGACCCCCATTGAGAGTTGAACCCACGACCTCATGCAGGATGGCCCAGTGCGTTGCCACTACACTATGAGGCGAGTCTACCAAAGTGTAACCTAGGACCTCATGGAATACAGCAAAGGAAGGATGGGATGCTGCGCTCTCTGCTCCAAATAAGGAATTCTTATATGGGCCTGTCGCACTGTCCTCGACTATCAAAAAGATCGGGCAACGGTTTTCCAAAACCATAAGTCCACAAGCCCATGCCTGGTTCATCAGTCATCAGTCATCAGGCCCTCCCACTTGTAAAATATCGTCGTAATCAAGCTGAAAGGCGACTTTATAAATTCTTCAGCAAATTACAGTATTCCTGCAGCCCGGCGATTATATGGTGAAAGTAGATATACCACAGGCATACTTTCATATTCCGATAATTCCATCTCACTGCGTTTGGTTTATCTGGGACAGCTGTATCAGGTGACATGCCTGCCATTGGAATTTAAGTTCCGCTCCAAGATTCTCTCGGCAGAACCAAATTGGATAGCTTATCTCTTTCGAGAAAAAGTTTTCCGATGGTTTGGTATTGGGTGGTGTATCTGGATGACTTCCGTCTGGTAAGCTAATGCACAAAAGCACCAGAAAAGCAGGTAAGTGAACTGGTCTCCTTCCATTCAATTCCAGATTGCCAACACAAGATGATGAAGGATGCGTCTTGCACCGGATGGGATGCTAGATGCAAAGTTGTTTGACTGCATTCCAGAACATCTACACTGCAGTCTACAAAAGACGCTCGCCGTGCTGGCTGCCATGTCTCCACACGTGCTAGAGCTGTCAGGCTCGGATCTTTCGATCCAGTCTGACAATGGTCTTCTACTGCGCAACATCTGCACCACAGGGTACAGGAGCTGTCAGATTCGGGTCTTTCGATCCAGTCCGACAACAGTCTTCTACTGCGCACATCTACACCACAGGGTACAGGAGCTGTCAGATTCGGGTCTTTCGATCCCAGTCCGACAATAGTCTTCTACTGCGCACATCTACACCACAGGGTACAGGAGCTGTCAGATTCGGGTCTTTCGATCCAGTCCGACAATAGTCTTCTACTACTGCGCACATCTACACCACAGGGTACAGGAGCTGTCAGATTCGGGTCTTTCGATCCAGTCCGACAACAGTCTTCTACTGCGCACATCTACACCACAGGGTACAGGAGCTGTCAGATTCGGGTCTTTCGATCCAGTCCGACAATAGTCTTCTACTGCGCACATCTACACCACAGGGTACAGGAGCTGTCAGATTCGGGTCTTTCGATCCAGTCCGACAATAGTCTTCTACTGCGCACATCTACACCACAGGGTACAGGAGCTGTCAGATTCGGGTCTTTCGATCCAGTCCGACAACAGTCTTCTACTGCGCACATCTACACCACGGGGTACAGGAGCTGTCAGATTCGGGTCTTTCGATCCAGTCCGACAATAGTCTTCTACTGCGCACATCTACACCACGGGGTACAGGAGCTGTCAGATTCGGGTCTTTCGATCCAGTCCGACAATAGTCTTCTAGCGCACACATCTACACCACGGGGTACAGGAGCTGTCAGATTCGGGTCTTTGGATCCAGTCCGACAATAGTCTTCTACTGCTCAACATCTACATGGCAACATGCAGGAGCTATCAGATTCGAGTCTTTCGATCCAGTCCGACAATAGTCTTCTACTACGCAACACCTACATTGCAGCATACAGGAGCTGTCAGATTAAGGTCTTCCGATCCAATCCGACAACGGTCTTCCACTGTGCAACATCTACACTGCAACAATAGAAGCTGTCAAACTAGGGTCTTTCGATCCAGTCCGACAATAGTCTTCTACTGCACTGCGCAACATCTACACTGCAATGTATAAGAGATACTAGTGTATGTTGGCGTATCTCCAAGCGTGCTGGAACTATCTGTCTCGGGTCTTTTGATTCAGTCTGACAATCATCTCCTACCTGCGCAACGAAAGCTATGGATGAAAAATGTAGAAAGGAGCAGCCCTATTCTCACCACTCCCACCTATTGATGACTGATGGTGGAACGCTGCTATGCTACACAACATGATGTTCAGCGGACCCTGGCTGCTTCACTAGCAGAACTTACACTGCAAATTTAAAAGATATGCTCGCCGTTCTAGATACCAGGTCTATACACGTGCTTGAGCTGGCAGGCTCGGGTCTTCGGATCCAGCCCAACAACAAAACCTCCTTTCCTCAACAGTTTGTGTACGTGCATAACCAAGATGGCACAAAGTCATGGAACCTCCTGATTTTGATTTGTCAATGATAATGGATGAATTTTAATATCTCCCAAGACGACTCAAGAGCACTGATTGTCTATCCTGGCAGCAGACACTTTCAGAGTAACACCTTCTACCGGAAATTACTTCTGAGAGTTCCATCAATTGACATCACACATTCTTCGAATGTATGTATCTGGAACCAGAGCAACAGAAACACAGCTCTCCACAACGCTTTTAGTTGCCAATGGAATTACATGCTGGCCTAGGTCTCTCCACCACCACGTCTAGTTCCACAAATTCTGAAAGGAGCTCAGGGAACCTATCTGATAGTAGCTCCTAGGTGGCAGAAGATATTTTTTAGGCAGGTTTAGACAGACAAACGTCATCCCCCTAACACAGACGCTCTAACTCTGAAAGTTTGAAGATGGCAGAACAGCCTTATGAAATGATCACATCAACAAACTACTCTGCTGTGCTGGTTGGAAGCCCACAAATAAATTTCACAAAGTAATTTGGAATTTATGGTACATGGGTATCAAGCAAGAGACTTATAACCCCAATGCTGTCATGTGCTTGATTCCTCTCAGACTTGCACTTAAAGTTCAAACTGGCGGCCAGTACAATATTTCTCCACAAATCGGTGATGATTACATTTCTAATCTATAACTATAAATCTGTCTTAGTTTACGTACGGTGAAACAGATCCTGTTCAGCTTTTAAAGTCCAAGGTTAATAGACCTCCTATACGGGACCTCTTGGTTAAAAATTGACGTCCCAGAAGATCGTCCATTTCAAAGATAGTCGTAAAGCTGTAATTACCTCCTGTTGGTCGAAGCCAATGGCATCAACTGCATGATTTGACGCTACTTCACTGTACTCAAGATAAGTTGATATTTGATGAGGAAAAGTGCCATGTGCCAGGTGACAGGTGCCAGGTGGCACACACCTTGGCTTCTTAAACTGACTTGGCTACACATAGAAAGTCCGGCGGGAGAGAAAAACCAATTTTCAAAGCATACACCCAGTGTTTTGAGTCAGAAAGGTGCGGTAAATCGCAGAACATCTCCTGATATGTAATGCCCACTCTTCATCTCTACAGTAGACGGGTTAAACCAGCAATTTGAGCTATAATAGATGATTTTAGTATGGATTTTCAGTGTTTTAAACAGTCTGTAGTTTCATCTCCGTTCACTGTGGCATCGTTCAACTGGCTGCAGAACAATACGCTGGAGGATATCCTTGCAGGAGTAACTTGGCGAAGTGCCAACACCTTTTCCAAATATTACTGTCGTGAAGCGACTAACTTCAACAGCGGTGCATCTTCCATGGCATGGCACCACTGTTTCAATGCTTGTTTATTAACTTGATATTAACTTTCACATTAGTGTGTCTTACATTGGTCACCAGGCGATAACAAACAAGTCTCAATATGGTTTTAAATAACGGCCTGGGAATACATAATAGAAAAGTTTTACCTACCATTAAAACTTATATTATGTGCCCAGCCTTATTTAAAACCAAGGCAATCTCTGCCTGGTGAGACTAATGGCGGTTAAAATAAACGGTCAAAATCTCTCAATATGTTTTAAATAAGGCTGGGCACATAATATAAGTTTTAATGGTAGGTAAAACTTTTCTATTTTTAGTAATTTTATGTTAATGTCTCATTTCAAGATTTTCCTATAGGTGTTATTTGTTCACATTACAAACCCACCACCCCTACTAAAACTCGATGTACAAGCGGGAAACCAGTGAATTTACATAATATTTGAGTCGATTTTGTAGAATTTTTTATTTTTATTTGACCCTTAGTTTTTGAGAAAATTGAGTATGAAATTGATTTTTTTTTTCGATTTTTTTTTGCAAATTGTTATCAAATATCATGTATTTAGTCAAATTAATACTATCCATAAAGAAAACAAAATTAAAAAGTGCGTTTTAATAAGAATTTGAGCAATTTTACTTAATCTGCAATACTTATGAAAACTTCAGCTCAGATTAAAAAGTCATATTACCCAATTGTCTCCAAATACGATGTAGATTCACCAGTTTTCGGGTTGTACTACGAGTTCTGTTACACCCTGTACTATGTGAAAAATCTCTTAAGGATTTTTTATTTTCAATATTTTTTTTCAACTTTTTTAGACTTAAAAAATATTTTTTCAAGCCCGGATAATTGAATATTTCAGACCGACAGCCGCAAGCGTGTTTGGCCCCCCTCCGCCGAGTAGTCCTGTTAATGTTCCCGCCGGTAACAGAGCTACCCACAACGAACCAAGTAAGACATTTTTATTTATTGATTTATTAGCGAGGATTGGTTGTTGAGTGTCGGTGATTTTTACATTGTACATTATTTTTGACTGCTAACAATTTCCCATTTCTAAGAGGGACCAAGCTGGTAAGACAGAACTCTCTTAATAATAAGGTGGTTATTTCACCATTCCTATAGGAAATATGTACATCTTTAAAATTCTGATTTGACTCACAGGTTTACTTTCATTTTTGGAGATATATGTTTTGTTTATTTGATTATCTATTCCATGTGCATTATGTGAGTTTTCTTTGAAGCATTTCCATAACCATTTTACCGCACGTGTATTGATTACTTTTCTAATTTACAAACAACAAACTAAAATTACATAATTTCTTAATTACCTAACTAATAAAGTAATGAAAAATATTTTCGCATAGCATGTGCAAGACAAAAAATACAGACTTGGGTACAGATCATCCTAATGTCTACATCTATAGGCATGTGACATGTATATGGTAGATATTATGGTGATCTGTGCCTTGAATTGTGATCAACCAGGATTGCTTCAAATATACTTTTTAGCCTTAATTCTTCTAATTTAATAGAATCCATTTATTTAAGAAATTGTGCTATATAATATTTATGTCAATATAAAAGCACATGTAGAATTTAAACATCCCGTTTGAATTATTATGTATTTGAGAAAATCATACATTATGGCCATTTTGCATGACTATAAGAAAATCAATTCGTAATTTGGTTACAGTTGTCATAATTTATATTAAAATTATCAATTAAAAATGCGAGCTATTTTAATTTCTGGTGGCAAATTAATTTCATACATATTATTGTTATGCATGAGGTGAATAGGTGGATAATTTCGAATTAATCCTTAGGTAACTAGGTAGTTATTATTACTCTTTTTTACTTTTTAACTTTAACATAATCATGCCTCTCACAAATATTATGGTGGAGAACAGAAATAACTTCAATATCAATGCATAGATGGAGCTAGTTTACGCGCTTGCGAAAGGTTTTCGATTCGTAACATAAATACGAAAATCAAAAATGTTACCTGGTGTGGATATTCGCTAATAAGCGGAATGGGGAATGTTGTAGTACGTAAAGTGGCTACTCAACCCAGCCAATGACAGATCATAAGCCCTGTAAACGCTTGAATATCCATATTCCCGAATTTGAAAAAAATTCTACTTCATCTCTGTAGAGATATAAATAATGAAATAAAGAGAATAGAAGTGATGCTAACAATTTGTAATTACTGTAATATTAGTAATTATAATTACCATTAATTTAATTTCTCACAATTCATTCACTTTGAAAAAGAAAACCTCCATATAAAAAAGGCATATTTTAAGTCTTTCGGGCTTTCATAAAAATAGTATGCACAAACAAATTTTAATATTATTATATATTTTTTTTTTTTGCAAACAAAAGTATACTTAATTTTGATTACAGCCAACGCATCACAAAGCTGAAGAAATATAGTAAAGTATTGGGAATCGGTCACCTGGCATCCTTCTCTACCTGTATCTTTCTCTACTAATACTTTCCCTTGTAGCGTCCAACCACGGCTGGTTGCGGCCCAACAGTGGGGTGCTGTCTTCGTCCGCCCCGGTGGCGTGGGGCGAACTAGCGCTGCGCCCCTCCCTGGAGGCGATTAATCGCCCCGCGTCTCGACAGCGACATCGGCCCCTCGCTGAGATGCGGCCGTCAGTCGCGTCACGGGTAAGGGACGCGAGCACTAAGGATTGTATACTCGCAGCTACATTTTATAATGGTGTTGATGCTCTGTTAAACTAAATACCAATTCTAATTTATTATCTTCAGATTAAGTATTATTTATTATACCATTTTTGAATAAAATTTAAACTGAACCATGACGAGGTACAATGCTACCAACAAAATTAAAACCAAATTAAATTTGAAAACTGCTCAAGTACTGTCGGGGAATGAGTTCGTGGCCTTCGGGGAAAGAAGTGTGTGCGGAGGGTGCATCCCCCGCCACGTTCCTCTTCTACCTGCTCGCTCCTAGGTCATGGGGACATTTAGTGATGTGCGTACTACTGCCGATTCGGATCGCTAGTTTATTTTTGAAAATATCTCGGGATTCCGAAACACAGCAGTTCTCTTATACAATTGAAATTGGAATAAGAGGTTTTATTATTGCTAAGCGAATATAGTTTACATGTGGTCAGGTCTATTGTTTGTGTTAGGTTGAGACATGAATGGATAGATAATTTAAGACGTTTTTTTATTACGGGTGAGTAGAGTTATGGGTGCAATATCACACTTATAACTAAAAAAGTCGTAAATTACCCATGTATTCATCTCTCAACCATAAACAAAACAATAGGCCAGACCATGTGTACCACATAAACTGACATACTACACTCACTTAGCAACAATATTACAAACTTCTTGTTTCAATTTCAATTGTGTAGTATCCCTATTGTACACTATCTTTGTTTTAATTTCAATAATTGATATTGTAAACTATCCCTCGAAAAAGTTAAAAAGCGTTGTTTCAATATTTTAGCTATCTTAATATTCACATTATCAAAATTTTCATTTATGAAGCTAGGTACTTGTCGATTTATATCGATTTAGATTTTCAGGATAGTGTAGCAGTAACAGCACTAGCCGCATTCCTTCCGAGCGCCACGAACTCATTCCCCCAACAGTAGCGTTCATAACAACAAGTTTGATTTTTGAAATAGTAATAGAATACAATTTCTATTGGTTTAACATTGTTCAATGAGACTACAGAAGTTACAACACCATTATTTTGCTGAATCTGTTTCAAAATGTGCTCACAACTCCCAAGCTCCCGCTAAACCGCTGTGGCAATGCCCCCCCCTCCCCCTGTACGGTGTGTGTCTCCCACAGGGTCCCCCCACCTCCCCCGCCCCCGTCCCCGCGCCGGCCCGAGCCCGCACCTGCGCTTTGTGCCGCCCGCCGTGGAGCACCCCCGCCGCCCCAGCTACGCAGACCCGCTCCCCCCCCGCTCCCCCTCGCCCCCCGGCTCCTCGCAGCACAGCCCCTCGCCACCCACCCACCTCAAGGGGATACTCAAGTCGTCTATCCCGAAGAAAAAAAGATAGTCCCGATTTCCTTGTTGCTCCTTGTACTAAAGGTCTTGTTTTTAATACCAGCTTATTTATGTACATACACACCTGGCTATGTATTTATTTAATGCATTAATATTCTACTAACTACTAACCTATTCTACTAACTAATTGTATCGGTGCTTCTTTGATCACGTGATAGGGGCAATGAAAGCATTTGGTCGCATATACAGGGTGTAACAAAACTCGATGTGCAAGCGAGAAACCAGTGAATCTACATAATATTTGGAGTCGATTTTGTAGAATAATTTTTTTTTATTTGACCCTTAGTTTTCGAGAAAATTGAGTATGAAGATGATTTTTTTTGCAAATTGTTATCAAATATCATGTATTTAGTCAAATTAATACTATCCATAAAGAAAACAAAATTAAAAAGCGCGTTTTAATAAGAATTTGAGCAATTTTACTTAATCTGCCATACTTGTGAAAACTTTTGTGGGAAGAAAAAAAAAATTTTTTTTCAAGTTCAGATCAAACAGTCATATTACACAATCGTCTCCAAATACGATGTAGATTCACCAGTTTTTGGGTTGTACATCGAGTTTTGTTACATCCTGTATATAACCTTCTTTTCTTCCGCTTTTTCCAGTTAAAACTGAATCTATTAAATTTCGCAGATTAGCTTTAAAAAATCCGTAGAGTTGTGCTGTACTGAAAAAAGACTCAATAGTCTTTAAAACAGTCTAGAGAAAGGGTGGAGCTTTCATTGTAGCTGTATTGAGTAAGATTTAAGGAGTGCATATTTTTGTGTTTTCTATTCATTCTTGAGAGGAAGTGTGGTCACATGGCTTTAGGAACTAATTAGTGTGGATGGATGTCCACAATATCCATAGTGATTTAAAAAACTCCTAGTACACTGAGAGTGCCACTATTTTTTACCCTTAAGTTTTGTCTCTTTCTACAATGGTAAAAAAAATATCAACCACTAAAAAATTTGTACTTTTCTTATACTGTTGGTTGCATTTTATAGCTTTTGATATATTATGCCAGTCTATAGCAGCACCTCAGTGCTAAGAAATGTGTAAATATTTTTTTTTAAATTGAAAAACTTTTGTTTATAGAAAAATACATCATTAATACAAAGCGTTTAAGAAAAAAAAAGTACGTAATTATATAAATCAAAAATACATTTTCAAAATAACCAAAAATCCCACAAAAGCATAACCTATTCGTGGGCATACAAAGAATGTCAGTTGTGATTTTTTTTTACTTGCTTTTAAGTCAAGCAACATTTTAAAATGTAATAAGAAAAATTAAGAAGAAGAAGATAAAGATAAAAATATATATGTAATGCACAATGCATAATGTATGTATTGTATGAGTAATTATTATATGATATTGTATATCAGTTAAACCCTCAATTTAGTATTGTATGTTGATGAATTTGATTTTCTAGTGTATTTAAACAGCTTTATCTGTTAATTAATTTCTTTTATATGTTTTTTATATTCTCTAATTTTTTTAAAAGTTAGTAAGTCATGAGTTAGTAGTAGATTAGTCTGGTGGAGGGTTAGAGTAATGCAGCGTGAAATTCCTCATAACATGTCTCATTACTCATTAGTCACTAATATTTTATACGCAGAGTAAATAAGTTGTGTTTATTCAGTTCCCGAAGAAGACACTGCGAGTATGTCTTCGGGGGAAACTGAAGAGGACGAGTTCCACCGGCTGAAGGCGGAGCGTGACCGGGAGCGCCTGGCACGGTACCGCCAGAAGCTCATGGTGCGCTCCGTCAGCGCTCAGCAGAACGTGGGGGAGCTCTACCCGGACAATGACATCCTGCTCGCCGAGCTGGCTCAGGAGTCCATGAAGCAGACTCCGTCAGTAAGCGGCACCTCTAAAGATGTCACCGACCAAAGCAGCCCCAAGAACACATGATATTTGTGATCAAATATGTGATACGTAGTAATGAAAACTTTTTTTTCAATAATCTCAACATTAATCATTGCTTTAATGTTGAAATTCAACATTAAAGCAATGATTTTTTCACCCATTTTAGATATCGACCAGATGCGTGTTTGTATCGTCATATTTTTTAAATGATTCATTTATCTCCTTTAACAAGTAAAATATCAAAATATAAGACGATACAATGATTTGCTCTTTCTGTTCAAAGTATTAAAATCTATGTTTGATTGTTGTCAACTAACAAATTTAATTAGTATACGAGTGCCTGGTCGAGTTACCTGTAGTAATGCACTATTTTACTGTAGCCAATCATCAACTAATCACAGTGCTAACTCACCGATACGAAGAATGCACGCACTGGCTAACAAGTATACTAACAATATTGATGTTTTCAACACAAGAGTGCATTTTAGGGAACAGTGTCTGGATGCCATCTCTGGCGGTAATGAATAGCTACCTACTGTGTAATCATTTAAAAATGTCTATGTAAAAGCCCTATGGGCGTAAAATAAATCAAATAAATAAATAGATACAAACACGCATCTGGTCGATATCTAAAAAGGGTGATAAAATCATTGCTTTAATGTTGAATTTCAGAGAGAAAATCCAGAAATACGTTTGTATGGGAAAAGCCACCGTGAGTCACGTGGTAGAGTATGCTCTTAAAGCCCAATTTTTGTCATTTCAACATACACTCAAATGCATGTTTGCAATATCTGTCAAATGCTTGCTTAGATCCAAGTGTTCGGCAGAGATCGTAAAATATGCATTTGAGTATGTCAAAATAATGTGGATTGACTTTCTAGGTTAAAACACTGTTTGATATAACTGTTAACAAAATCAATATGTGACTATACTATCTTTTAAACCACTTGTTTTAAAATTTGCCATTTGTGAAAGTCACCAACATTTCTGAAGTGACAGAAGAGACAAGTTAAAATTGTATAAAATTATTTTCATAGAATCAACTATGAAGCCTTTTGTACTAACTTGTAGGAAGTATTTAAATTAATCAGTAACAGTGGCTTATTGTGTAATTTATTACATAAATAAATTAAAATTAGTGTATTGATTATTTTATGGACTTTCTCTCCAAAATTTGAGGACTGAATGATCACCTAAGTTATTTCTACAATCAATCGATAAATACTTAGTGCTTTAAATTTTACTGTCTTTTTTTAATAAAAAATTGTAAACATAAGATATCACGAACAAATATTTTTGTAATAAAGTAAAATAAAAAGCTGGAAGTACCTAATGACAAAAATCTAATTAAACTAATGACACCGCTAATACTAGTTCCGCAATCATTACACACTTACATTAATACATCAGAGATCCTTCTGTATCAAAATAATTAAAATAATATTAAAGATATTCTGGTTTATACGTAAATATTATCCCTTGTTGAATGATTAAAATACCTGTAATGCTGGTTCACTTCAGCTTAAAAGTAAAATTAATACAAACCGCTGCTCACAAAATTCGAAGTTAAAAGTTAAATTTCTAATATTTAAAAAAAAAAACAGCATTTACAAGTTTTTTTCGCTAACATCTCCATGCAGACTTGAATATTCATTTGCAGCAAAACATATAATGTGTCCACTCGAAGATAAATAAAATTTTACTAACTCACTGCCATTTTATAAAGAGAGGGAGTGTAAGAGAAATAAAAATACTAACTAAAACTTAACTAACTAACTAACCATCACGCCATTTCCCCGTAGGGGTAGGCAGAGAGGATAGAACGCCATACCACTCTGTCATGACATACTTCCTTTGCTTCCTCTACATTCATACATCTTCTCATGCACATGCCTTGCACTCTGCTCTAATTTCGACATTTGTACACCTATCATACATAGTCTTACCACACATTCGCCTGAGAGATCGCATTTCAACAGCATTCAGTCTACTTTCATCCTTCTTTTTCCAACACCACGCTTCACTACCCATACATAAGGGTTGGTACCAGAACTCCGTTTTGTACTGCCAATTTTGCTTCTTTCGATAAGTTCTTATTTGCCACTATCAATTTCAAGGCACCATTAACTCTGTTTCGGGCACTAACCGTTCTCTCAATGTCCTTATCCACATTTCAATTATTCATTTATTTTAGAAATAATAGCCCATGATAGGCTAAGGGTTTTACTTACAAAAACTTATTCTGCAGGTTTTTGTATAGTTTGTTTTTTATATCATAAAAAATAAAGCAGTACTCTTTGTGAAATTTTCCATCATTTGTCTTTACACCAGTTCAGTACTTCGAACAAGAATTTCAGAGAAGTGAAATTCCATACTTGAAAAATACTACCGTGTCTGAGGTGTCTAGTTACCCACTACGTCATCAATAGGTATCTACGTCATAACTAGATATCTACATCACACGTTTCGTGTATTGGACTGTGTGCTGGAGTCTTTAGATGATGAAATTTGATAGCGGTGTTATGAAAAATCTAGGAAGCGTATATTTTTAATAAATTTGTATGGAAACGCCCCTTCTAGTAAATTCAAGTTCAGAGGTTCAGTATAATATTTTTTCCTATAAAAATGGCTATACTCATCCTTTTTAGCAAACTCTAATGTTGCGTTAATTTTTTTTGGTTGTGAGGCAAACTTACATTACAAAATGTCTACATTAGGTTTAAGATTTGTAAGGTATGAATTATTTACAATGATTGTTTTTTATGCAAGTGAAAATTTTTATCAAATTCAATTTTACAAAAATCAAAGTATCAATAGTAACGGCCTACCACTAAATTTACCATTTCACAGGTAGCAACTTGATAAAGGTCGGCCAATCATCACAATAATGTGTTATCTTTTATATTACAAAACACCGTATTATAATATATACAGTTGTTTGTTGCACACTGTCCAAATTTGCATCAAATGTTAATTTCTTTTGAAGAAGAATAACATTTGTAAAATTTACGCTAATAAAAGCTACAAAAAAATAGAAATAATGTGGAATTTTTGAGTACTTAATTTAAAGAAGAAGCTTTAAAAAAATCAGTCCTAACTCAAGACTTAGAACCTGGGTCACTTAGGGTTAAAACTTGACCCCACCAACTCACAAAATAACTTTTGACGGTCCATGCGCCAAATATCCGGTATATTATCTTAATTTTTTTAAATTCTAAATTTTCATAGAGGTTTTATTGATATGACGCCAGTTGTATGACATGAAATAACCAACACATATTTGATTAATTTTTTTAATTGATTATTATATGAGTAGGTTTAATCATTGTTTTAAAATATTTCACTTTAGGTTTTTCATAAAGAGTTTTTTTATGAATTTCAGACACTTAATCCCACCATAGGTTATGTTAACCCTCAAAGAACAGTGCTAAAAGGTTCCTTTGGGAATAGTGCTGTAACAGGGCATTATCCTAGCAGAAATCTCCGTCTTTTAAACTTATAATGATATTAATGCAATGTAGATGGATGGTTTAGCACCGCCACGTAAGGGTGAATATAATTCAAAATAAACTTACTTTACAGACCAGTAACATAAATTAGTATTTATTTACTAAATTATTTTTTATTATTTCTTCAAATATTGGCGATGCTTTATTGTATTTTGATCCAGAAACTAAAAAAATACAATGTTTAATATTGAATATTATGTAAGTTGGCTAAAATTATGTGTGTATTTTTCTGGCAGTTAATATGATAATTGGCTCATAGAGAGAGACCACAAATATAAAATATTTGTAATATTATAAAGTAATAGATGCAATGTTTACTTTACATGAAATAATAATCTACTTATGAAGCCTGCCTTTTACAGTATTGTTTTAGATTTATAAATAGGTTTATATAAGTTTAATTTAGATTTAACAATTCGTAAATGATTATTGTGTATTCTAATATGTTTTTATAAAAAAAAAAAAAATTTTAACTACTGTAATTTTCACACACTTTGGTTCGGGACAAATCAATTAATTAGCAAGGAATGTATGAATCAAATAACTGGTGATATTGTGAAATATTAAATTCATGCGAATTTATTAATAATCAACATCTACTGCACTACGCATTTTGGTGTTTATGATTAAGCTTTTTCCAAACTAATCAGACTAACGGACATTTTAAAAATCATATTTGAATAATGAATATAGTTAGTCAAATTTATTCAGTAGAACAACATTGATATTCAGTAGAATCTCTGAAAATTTATTTA
>JAGVSP010007422.1:0-12200 GCA_022494985.1 Micrasema minimum
ATAATAGATCTTTAGACAATACTTAATTAATACTATAATAGAAAAATACACTAGACCTACTTATTTTTGTTACAAAATAGCAACGTTGACAGCAAATAAACAAAGTGTATTTCAATTTAATTTAACAATCCACATTTCGTTAATGAGCCCTGTGAGGTGTCTTAGAAGAATTTTAGGTGTGCGGTGGTTTGACTTTACAAGGAACACAGAGCTGAGGCAACGGACACAGCAACCCTTGGTATCTACTGTCATCCGGCGAAGGCGTTTCGGCTGGCTGGGCCATATACTACGTACGCCTCCCGAGAGCCGCCACCATGCTTGCCTATTTTACAGGGCATCAGGTTCTCGGCGTCCTGGTCGTCCACTGTTGACAATTCGCCGGCAGTTTGCGCCGGAGCTGCGGGACGTGGACTTGACTTGGGAGGATGCACGGGAGCTGGCGGCCGATCGCTTGGCCTGGAGGCAGTTTGTGGACTCCATATGCTCCACATAGGAAGCGGATATGGTATGATGATGATGATGAATGAGCCCTGTAAACGCATAAATATCCGCATTTCCTCAAAAACATCTTCGTCTATTGCGACAATAATAAAAACCTACAACAATCATTCTCACAGATTATATGTACATTTATCCTCACATATCGAATTCCAAATTAGGAAAAACAGTCATTCCAAAATAATGTGTGCAACACTTACATTGTAATTTTTCATTAAAACTTTAATTTTTTAAAGTACTCAATTTTTTTAAACTACAGAGTTGCCACTCTTTCGGGACTTAGTACAATATTTTTATTGTATGAGTAGGCAGTTGAAAGAAAAAAATTAAAGAAGTTTAAAACAGAATATGATTTGTCTCATAGATTCATTTAAATTTATGATACAATTTTTAATAGACCACATGTAATATTATTAAGCAGATTCTCACTATACTACTATCAAACAATGTCTAATAAGTAGTAATTAAAATGTTTTTATGCTAATTTGTGGTGGTATTATTATAAATTACGGTACTCTTGAGGTCAGCTTGTTCAGTAGTAATTATTATAAACACATATCAGTTAGTAATAATAGTGCAATTGTTAAATATTTAATTGGAAACCAACAGCCTTTGATTGCTACTTTCACATTCGCAGTTACAGGTAGTTTTTTATTATTAATCGATTTAAACCATAATATAAGTATTATTGGTAAAATAAAACCAGACATCCTTGAATTTTACTGAAAACTTCGTTTCGATATAATTAATTTAAAAAGATTTGCACTTTAACGAAAACGTGGAAATTCTGATGTAAGTAAGTATATATGTACATTAATTTAATGTTTGTAACTGATTAGACAAGTGTTTAATAATATGTTTAATCGTCTGATCCAGCCTTACATACAGAAAATGTTTATTACGATATAAGTCTAGTAACCATCACGCCATTTCAGTAGGCAGAGAGGATAGAACGCTACACCACTGTCCTGGCACACTTCCCTTGCTACCTCACTCTAATACATCTTCAAATATTTGTTGTACTTGATCATGCCAAGTCTATCGCGGCCTTCCTCGACTTCTACATCCAGACACACTCGCATCAGAAATCCTTGTAGCCGTTATTTCATCACTCATTCGCTCCACATGACCAAATCACCGTAAAAGAGTAAGTATTAGAGATATACTGCATTAAACTTAGAATAAATAAATATATTATTTAAGTATGTACCTACGAAAAAGCATTGTCGTAAAATCAATCTAGGCTGGGAATTGTTCCACGCATAGAATTTGAATTCAAATTTCAAACGTAGAACACTTATTAACTTAGCTCAGACTCATTCCACAATGATGATTTTCTAAGATGGGAAATGTTCCACGCAAAGAATTTGAATTCAAATTTCAAACGTAGAACACTTTTTGACTTAGCTCAGACTCATTCCACAATGATGATTATCTAAGCTGGGAAATGTTCCACGCAAAGAATTTGAATTCAAATTTCAAGCGTAGAACACTTTTTAACTTAGCTCAGATTCATTCCACAATGATGATTTAACAACACTTTTTAACTTGGCTCAGATTCATTCCACAATGATGATTTCAGCTTGAGTTCCTCCGGGTCGATACGACCTCAGAATAAGAGCCCACCGCGCCAAGCAGCGAGTGTGACTGACCTACGCTATCGACAACCAGATTGGCCTCGTGTGTATTTATACTCTACACATCTCTGTACTTAAGATGTAGTCGATGTAGAGTACATGTACCTATAGGATTGTATGGCGCTTAGGATTCTATTCCTCTGACGTGCAGAGTATACAGACTGTATACATATTATGTACGTCTTTTGTGTGTGTGAGTGGTGAGCTATCTCAGGAAACACCGAGTGTAGGTCTGGGTGAGGAATGTGTAGGTGATTACACTAGTGTATGAATTAGTCGAAACATGCACTTTTAAAGCCACAACATTGACGACAGACATCTATTTCTACCACATTTATGTTTTTTTCGGATCAACTTTTCTAAAATCAACATCGACGTGATGTCGGCCAAATTTTTGTTTTTTTTTATTGATCCAATTTTAGTAACCTGGTATTTTAGTGTACCAATGCAGTGCCCTATGCACCATTGGGTGCGGAAAAGCGTTTGATAATAAAATAATATTATGTTAATGATTTTTTTATAAATAAAATATTGACTCCGGAGTGGAATCCTTAGGTTCAAATCCCGCTACGCCTCAAATTGTTTCCTAATTTCTGGCACTTCTTTCCACAAAAAAAAATTAAGACACCTTCGAAACTTCGAAGTGGCATTTCACACTTGAAACATACTACCATGCCTAGTGTTGCCTAGTGACCCACTACGTCACTCATACGTCATCACTAGGCATCTACGTCACACGTTTCAAAGTGTGAAATTTGATAACAAGTGGTGTTGTGAAATTTTTAGAAAATTTGTATGGAAGCGCCTTTTCTAGTGAATTCTTTTTTGAAAGATTAGACGAAATACCGTGTGCCAAGGTTTGTTAATTTTCTTAGCAATAAGAAGACGCCTAGTGTGTGATTGTAATATGTTGTGTATTAATTATTTAACTAAGTACACAAAGGATTTGTGCTCACCTACTTAGAGCATTATTTGACCTCACACGATGGCCGGTATGACGACCACACGACTAGAATTTCAAATCACATATTGTGAGCGTGTGTTGGTGATATTTTATCACTATTGTCGGTACTTCTTAGTATAATATTTGCGAGTATAGTATTATATATATCACGTGTTGCGAATCCAACAAGGACAGGATTCATTGTGACACGTCTCTTCAAAGCTAATGCTTCACAGTTCATAGATACAATAATTCCGACAAGCGTGAATAGAAAATGAAGAAAAATATGAATTCTTTACAAAACCCAAACTGTAAATTACTAACTGACTAACTAACCAATAATGATTAATAAGTCCCTAAAACTCTTAGGTTTTGTCAGCAGAACATCCTATGATTTTACTAATATTTAAACTCTCTATTGTTCACTTGTTCGTCCTATTTTAGAATATGCCTCCGTGATCTGGTCTCCTTAAAAATCTCAACTCTACAAAAACGTAGAAATAACATTGACTCCATATTTATGTTTAAGTTACTGAATGGCTTAACTGATGTACCATCGTTACTGGAACAAGTGACATTCAATGTACCGATCCGCCGGTTGCGAAATAATGAAGTGCTGTTCCTCGAACAGCACAGCACAAACTATGGGCTTGCATGCACCAATGTCCCGATTGTGTCGCATTGTAAACTCGAGACAGGATTTGGACTTTTTTGGTGTTAGTTTTTCCAGATTTAAACAATCACTAAAATAAACCAGATCCTGTCTCGTGGTAGTTCTAATAAATGTATACTTAAAATTTTGTCCTAGCTTTTATTTCCTTGATTGTATCTTATTTTAATTGTACCTGTGTATATATGTGTTAAAGTGTATAATTTTATGTTTGAAATGAACTTAAGTGCGTAAATAAAATTAAATAAATAAATAAATCACGCCCTTTCCCCGTAGGGGAAGGCGGAGAGGATAGAACGCCATACCACTCTGTCCTGACATACTTCCTTTGCTTCCTCTACATTCATACATCTTCTCATGCACATACGCCGATTGTTCCGACTTCTTACATGCCCACTTTCAAGCACTTGTTTTACTTAATCATGCCATGTCTTTCTCGGCCTTCCTCGACTTCTACATCCAGGGAGAGTCGCATCATATATATTTTTTTAGTGGTTCTTTCATCATCCATTCGCTCTACATGACCAAACCATCGTAGAAGCCCCTTCTTCATTTTGTGGATAATGCTTATCTCAGCCTTGCACTCTGCTCTAATTTGGATCCTTCTTTTCTTCCAACACCACGCTTCACTACCATACATAAGGGTTGGTACCAGAACTCTGTTGTGTAAATTGATACTGTGAATAACTGTATCTCTATTATTAATTGCCCGATCGACAAACGGATTGCACAGATGAAGATGGTTTTGTGATTTTTCGTTTAATTTTCTACTCATACTTGTCGGACATTATTGTATCTATGAACAGTGATGCATTAACTTTGAAGAGGGTTTGTAATTTTTTTCTTCTGTGTTACAGAAAAATAAAACAAAGAATCATAAAACCATCAGTGCAATACGTTCATAAATCGGATAGTTAATAAGCGAGATATAATCATTTATAGTTTTCACATGCGATCGGTGACGTCACACAAAATTTTTACAAAAATCTACTTTAAGTGATTGTATATCTCTGTTATTAATTATCCGATTTACGAACGGATTGCATGATGTTCTTGTGATTTTTCGTTTTATTTTTGTGAATAAAAAATGCGCGGAAAGAACAAAGTTCAATTATTTTTTTACTGTTTCAATGTGATCTGTTCATTATTTGCGTCGTGCCTTTGTAACAAGTTACACCTCTGGCACTGTGCAGATTTATGGAACGAATATTTTTTTTAACAAATTTATATATATTTTTTTGGTGCATTTTAGAAATCTTTCGTCATACAAGTAAACTCTAACTTTTTCTCAGGAATTTCTCATTGTATTTGGTCAAATATTTTTAGTGTTTTAACAGCATATTAGCTTCATCAATGACCATTCTAAGGTCATTAGGTCGGTTGATGTAAGTGTAAGTGTATAATTGTTATAACATCCACAATGCACACACTGTCACACCAAAATACATAGTGTTACAAAACTCGTAGTACAACCCGAAATCTGGTGAATCTACATCATATTTGGAGTCGAATTTGTAATATGACTTTTGAATCTGGAATGATTTTTTTTTTTCTTCTCATAAAAGCTTTCATAAGTACCGCAGATTAAGTAAAATGGTGTAACTTAACAACTTGCCGTGCTTTTTATGAGGACTAGTCTATTGCTAAATCCATGGATAAAATAGGTTATGAATTTATACAATAGGTTAATATAGGTTGGGTTTTATAAAATAATTTAAATCAAATGGCTATTTAAAAGCAATATCCTTTATAATAGGTTATGAAATTTATCAGTAGGTTAATGATAGGTTAGGTTATAAAATAAAATAATTTAAAATCGAATAGATTTTGAAAAGCGAAATTTGACAATACATAATGAAGGCGTGACCCAATCGCGTATCAACCAATCACAGCTTTAAGCTTTACTCTACAAACCAGAGAGAAAAAATGTTTTGAAATTTTGACATCTGCACGGCAAGTTGTTAAGTTAACCCAGTAAAATTTTCTCGAAAACTATGGGTCAAATAAAAAAAATATTACAAAATTTATGATGACGACTCCAAATATTATGATGTAGATTCACTGGTTTCCCGCTTGTACATCGAGTTTTGTTACGCGGTGTATAGGAGGAATGACAATAACATGGTGAGCAAATGGTACATGCTAGTTTTACTGAGCAAACGCTGCTTCAGTGTGCGTAAGGATGCCTGCATACTATTTGCACACAAATCACAATACATAGACAGCATGGAAGATGGATGACACGCAATATAAATAAATATTTATTTATTTTTTACAAGAAAATTTAAGAAAAATTCAGTCATAGCAGCATAATACATTCAGTGTGCTAGTAATATAACTAGCCTTACAATAATGGAAAAAATAATTAAATATTCTAAAAAACTGGAAGTTTTTTTTACATAGTATAATTGACTTTTTAAAAAAAAAACTAACTAACTGACCATCACGCCATTTCCCCGAAGGGATAGGCAGATAGGATAAATCGCCACCCCACTCTGTCCTGGCACACTTCTCTTGCTTCCTCCACATTCATACATCTTCATTTAAATCTTGGAAATACCTCACTGGGCAAGTCCCTACTGCTTATTGTATTGGCATGTATTCATTTACAATACTTTTTTTTTGTTACAAATAAAATTATTGATCGATTATTTGTAAGTAAATTAAGGTTCCCTTATCCGATGCCACGGTGCATAGGGCATTGAATTGGTAAACCAAGCGCAGGGTCAAACAGTCTCCACTCAGGTTCCCGGCGCCCTGGACGTTCACCGTTGACAATTCGTCGGCAGTTTGCGTCAGAGCTGCGGGGCGTGGACCTGAGTTGGGAGGATGCACGGGAGCTGGCGGCCGATCGCTTGGCTCGGAGGCAGTTTGTGGAATCCATATGCTCCACATGGGGATCGGATATGTTATGATGATGATAAAATACTAAGCGAATTACTACTAGAACTAATAGATTGCTTAGTGGGGTAGTCCCCGGGGGGGACTTGGTGTGCCTTCGCACGGGCGGCCCGTCCCGGGCTGTTTGGAGGTCTCAAATTATATCCCATCCCTCAACTCAATTGTATTGTGTCTTTTGTAAGGATAGGATGGTCTTTGGATAGGTATTGTGATAAGGTACGGCAGGGGACGTATGAAATAGTGTCTGCCAGATAGGATGATAGGATGATAGTGTGAGATGCACACATGCGTTCTGTCCCCTCCCCTCTTTTCCCTAATCCCCCCTCCATTGAGACCCTGACCGCGGATGCACGGGTGAATGTCTGGGATGGGGGGCCTGGCGAGGCGGGATACCGGTCTCCACACGGGTGGTTGTAATTACTAATAAATAATGATCGGGGTAGAAACTAACATCCCTACCACTGTTAATTTGGGCCGACTCTGGTTGGTTTGGGTGATGGAAACAATGACAATTATAAAACATAAGCCGAGACGGTGGTAGGGGTACAATGAAAGCATTTTTTCGCGTACATACATCCGTATTTTTATCACACTAACAATCTTAAAATCGCGGTTTAGCTTGTTGAAAAAATCGGTAGAGTTGGCTGGACTGAAAAAAGACTCAATAGTATTTAAAGCAGTCTAGGGAAAGGATGGGGCTTTCATTAAGCGAATTACTAGAACCAACGTACCCAGTAGGTACCTATCTACAATAGTATTTTTTTATACTCGACTGAACGTTGTTTTCTAACGATAGCGGAAAGTAGAACTTTGGCAATCACTTTCTTTTTTTCGCCAAGAATCTAATAATTATTTGAGAAAACGCGACCAGGTAGGTCCATAGTGTGTAAGTAAGGAATATTTTTTATAATTATTATACATTATACAATATAAACATCCTGCAATGAAAATCTACGTCGACAAGATCATTCAACCAGAAACTAAAAAAAAAACTTTGATCCGTTAGAAATTTATGTGCATTGTAAATTATATCTACGTAATTATTTGGCGTTATAAATTAATAATATAAATATTCACTAGTTCATTCTTATTCTCATAATTTATGTGGTAGGTACGTAAAAATACCTAAGCAAGTTATAATTATAATCGGTCAGGTGAGGTGGGTAGGTACATTACACAAACAATGTCAAATACATAGGTACCTAACTGACAAAAGTGATTTTGTCCGATTTTCTTATTATTTTTTTATTTACAAGATAAATTCGTTTGGTAAAATTCGGTTAAACTGGTACCTACGCTATAAAACAACGAATAATAACGTAAAACGGTGATATTCAACTGTTTATAGCAATATAATTCACGTAAAATGCAGTTCTCGGTAAGTAAAACTATCTCATTCAATAAAAATAATAAATAAATAAACATATTTGACAGATACAGTTATAAATAAATAAACAAGGCCTTGTATGAGTTGCGTATTAGAAATTTAGAAAATGTAGAACGCACCGTTCGTTTGAATCAATGATTCAATCACATGCAAGATTTAATTGTGCAAAACTCACCTCCTAGATCTGCGAGCTTATAATCCGCTTTATTTCACTGTATGTACTTTAATTGCTGTTAGAAAAACACACACGGGATAAAGACACTTTGTGTTTACACAATGATTGTGTTATTTTTAAAGACAATACTACCACTGCCACATAAGCGAAAAATCGACACACGAGAATAAAGTATGCAAAAAACCAATGTACCGATGCCACATTTTCTGACGTGATCAAGAGCGTATGACAATAAGCGTGAAGTTGCAGCTAATTGCGAAATCGAGTGAACAACTTGATAAAGATAATACTCCTAAAATATTCGTTACAAATTAATTCAAGATAAAATAGGCTTTAAAAACATCAAACTACATTTATAGAAAAAAAAAAAATCGTATATCAAAAAATCCTAAATCGCGTTGTTATTATTGCCAGTATAAAATAATAAAAATTGGCTCCTGTTTATCAGTATGAGCGGCAAATATGAATATAAGAATTACAAAACTAATATAGGTATTTTTTTTTGTATATCTTAATTTACAATTTCAAGCATAATTCCTCAGTAAATTTTATCGAAGATATGCTAATATTATGTGTTTAACTTTTTTTTTCGTATAAGTAAGAAGTCGAGGAAAGAAGCATTATCGACAAAATTAAGAATGGTCAAGTAAAACATGTAGAGCGAATGGATGATGAAATGAACGGCTAAACATATATATGATGCGACTGTGCCTGGATGTAGAAGTCGAGGAAGGCCGAGAAAGACATGGCATGATCAAGTAAAACAAGTGCTTGAAAGTGGGCATGTAAGAATTTGGAATAATCGACGTGCGTGCATGAGAAGAAGTATGAATGTGGAGGAAGCAAGAGAAGTATGCCAGGGTAGAGTGGCGTGGCGCCAAGGCTGCCTAGTAGTGTTGGCGTTAGTTAAAACACTCTCTGTATTGTCAAACCCTAAAAAGTCGGGGAAATTGGCGTGATTTTTCTAAAATTAACAAACAACTATCAAAATCGCAAACATAATGTATTATCAAAAAGCTTTTTATCTATGCCGTATAATAAGTTGATTTGATTTATTTTGCTTAGCAAAATCTAATCTGTTGAAATCTTTTTATATTTTAGGCAGGTCTGGTGCCTTTAATTTTAGTAAAAACAGATAATCAATTAAAAAAACTAAGGATGTTGAAATTATAAATATGAGGTGAATAACGTATAGAGATACAGCTGATTTTAAACAAAACCCGTCATCTCGTGATATAGTGATTAACGAATGGCTCGATTCCCGACGGATCAAAATGAAAAAAATCTTTATTTCAATGTGATTTTAAAATATTTTGTAAATTTATATGCGTGACTTTTTGGATTGGGCTGAAGCGTGTAAAACTGAGCATTTTGCCATCTTTATTTAATGAAATATTACAATTTACTGCGCTAAAAATGTATGTACAAATGCAGTACCTTATGCACCATAAATAAATGATCAGTTTTAAATATTTAGAAAAAACTTTTGGTTGTCTGTAAAGTCGGTTTACGGACGATAATTTTACGTGATAACGTCACAAGAAAACATTGATGAAAAATAGCATACTTGTATGAATTGAATTGAATTATTATTACTGAATTATAATTATTTTGTATCACACAAAGCAGGAGTTAATTGAATTTTTTTTTTTTCCATAAATTAACATTTTTTTTTTATGCATTTTAAATTTTGTTTTTACTTACATTATACAAATTAATACAGAAATAAAATAATGTGCTATAAACCAATTTATTTTAATAAACATCATTTATTTACAACTTATAAACATATTATGATGTTTAAGATCTTCCAACCTGTGTTATTTTGTGAAGGATAGGACGATGATAGGAAAAAGTAGGAAATCAAGGGGAGTGTTTCAAGTGTAATGTGCCTTGCAAAAGTCAAATCGATGGTTGTTCCTCTTAGCGTTGTTGACTTATTAACATCTGAAACACATTCGAGATTGTACGTATCTTTCATATATTTGAGGAATGTGTCATCATTTTTCATACATCGATCATGCCTCTCTATCGCTTGTTCCGCGCTCTCGCTTGCACACTCGGCTCAGGCGGAACGAGACAATTGACAATGAGTCATGCTTTTTCGTGTGTACAGCCAGCGTTCATCGATTTATTAGACGTTATCGCGTCAAAAAAAAAGGATTATATTAGCTGTGAATTTTTTTTATAGCTAAATAAAAATGTACAAACAAACAAAACAATAAAAGTATTAAAATGTACGCTTTTTTTAAAAATTTTGCAATAATAAGGTGTGCGTTGGTGTATTATTTACATATTTTTTAAGTATTTAAGATGTTGGGTCAAAAAAAATTTACTGAAAAATATACTTGGTCCACCGTTTTATACATCACACTTAAAGAACGCATTTATTTAAAAAGTAATGCTAAATCCACACTCTCAAAATAAGTAGGTTCCGAATCCAATTTTTTTCTGACATGTGGCAATACTATGCGACGCTGTCAAATGATTTGTCAGTGACAAAAATATAACCAGAAAACAATATTTTCGTCTTAAATTAGTTTATATTCGTAGATTGGCGTAAAGGCAATCAAGATGGGTCTATTCGGCAAAACACCTGAGAAAAATCCTAAGGACATGGTAAATTTTATCTTTTGTTGTTGTGAAATGTCAATATTATTTGCTAAAGTGTTGATAAAAAACAAACCCCACCTTGCAGGTAAACGAATGGTGTCACAAATTAAGGAAAGAGAGCAACCAACTCGACCGCCAAATTAGAGGTGACTCAACCAATTATCTATACAAATAATTACTATTGTTTTAATTGTCAAACCAAACACTAGACAAACATGAAACATTACAAATATTTCACATAACCCTGAACTTAATGCTAGATATTCCACATATTTTTTTTACTATGATTAATTACTTATTCGGGCATACTTCACAAAGCGTGGTAATTTTTATGAGGACTAGTCTATGGTAAATCCATAGTATAATAGGTTATGAAATTAATACAGTAGGTTAAGAAAGGTTGGGTTTAATAAAATAATTTAAATCAAACAGCTATTTAAAAGCAATATCCTTTAAAATAGGTTATGAAATTTACACAGTAGGTTAATGATAGGTTGGGTTTAATAAAATAATTTAAAATCAAATAGCTATTTAAAAGCGAAATTTATACACACAGCTTTGCCCATTTCTATGCTGTACCTCTATAATCCAGAGAGTAAAAACTTACTTAACGAGTACTAAATATGTGTTTTTCAGCAATGTAATAAAAATCTGTTTTTCAGCAATCCAGAGGGAAGAAGATAAAATAAAGAGATCTCTGAAGGAAGCCGCCACCAAGAGTGACAAACAAGTTTGCACGATACTGGCCAAGGAAATAATCAGATCTAGGAAAGCCATCACTAAAATATACACCAGCAAAGCGCACCTTAATTCTGTGCAGCTGCAGATGAAAAATCAATTAGGTAACCAGTTATATTATTTATTTGATAGTCCCTAGAAACTAAATCGGATCTGAAAAAAAAACACCTTTTGCCTTATTTTAAATTATTTTTCTAATAATTAGTTAATAGTTTTTAAGACTTCTGAATTTCAATAATAATAATTTTTAATTATTTCAAACTTAATAACAGTGATTAAAATAATAAAAAAAAAATTTTTGAAAAATAAATTTTAAATTCATTGGAAAGGCTTTCCATAATAGATTTTTAAAGTTATTCTTATTTAAAAAAAAACCGATTGAAATACTTTAATGAAATAGTAAAATATGTTTAAAATACTTATAAATTTTTTGGATTATGGGTTTTAACAGTTTAACAAATGTAATATTCCCAATCGTGTATACAGGGAATCGGGGCCCTCCCCTAGTATTCCGAGTTTTCACCTGGGAATTCCAAAGAAATGATTTTACAATTGAGAATCGACCAGAGCCTGGTATTAAATTTTTTTTAAATTTAAAAACAAAAAAATTTAAAAAAAAAAAAAAAACCCCCAATTGT
>JAGVSP010007423.1:0-16266 GCA_022494985.1 Micrasema minimum
CAAGATGAATTGTTCCCCTTCGGCGAACGTCCGGCAGATGAAAAGAGCGATCAGCTAAGTCGAGTCGCAAGAACGAATTCCAAAACAATATGCGGAAATATGCCAGGGCTGCTAAACAGAAGAAATAATTATTATTTTTATTTATTAAATTATTCATAATACAAAGCTTTATTTTATATATCTATCACAACATCACCACAGAGGCGATATCACTAGATTCATACTCTTCATAAACAGATTAAGATTCCTCTGTATTTTTTGTCAAACACATTCGACAGATCTGATGTAATTTATCGGATTATTCAGACAGAAATTCTGTTAGATGGGATTCGCTGTTCATTTTCTTGCAGATTTATTTATTTATATTTTAATCTTATACACACAGTGCTATGTTTAGTACAAATTAACAAAGAATTTTCAAATTGAGGGTACATATAGAACATAACACCAATTACTTGGACAACACAATGTACAAGACAATTTCTAAAGACGTGAAGTGAGCAAACAGTGGTTATGTAATAATTTCATGTGTATGTGTGTGGAGTGTGGTGTATGTGTTTTGGGAAATCTGAATATTTAAGCGCAGGAGAGGATAAGTAAAGAGAAAGAGGATACCGCCGTCCTGGCAGACCGTCAATGACCATCCTATGGGTGTATTCGGCGAAGCTGACGTGGGAGGAGGCGAGAGGGCTAGCTGGTGACAGGGTCTGCTGGATAATGGAATGAAATAATTTCACTGTGATCTTATATTTTTTACTAAATTGCAAAACAGAACACCTAATTATTATTATTAGTGTTCAATATTTAATTTTAGTAATTACAGTAATTGCGTGGATATTGCCACACCACGCGTGCTTAGGAACGTGCTAGGGTTATTTTTTTTAGTTGTGACTTCGGACTGATTTTCTTCTAATATTTCGATCATTATTTTTTATGATAAATGATATTCATTTTCTATCGATTTACCTTACAAATGTTGTCTTTAAAAAGAGTAAATGTGTGTTATTAAAATATATATGAAATGTCTAAATTATAATCGCTTTGCAGCAAACAGCAGCGCTGGGCAGCAATTTTTTCTGCTAACTCTGAATCTCACAATTAATTCCTAATTCTACTTTACTACCGTAGTTCCCTGCATGCTATAATAATATTTTATCAAAAGGAAATATGTGACAGCTTGCAATAAGTAGCTTGAAATCAGAAAAAAATATTTTGCTGATTTCTCTTTTTTTTCTTTTCAGGTAAGCGCCTCATTTGTCTCAACTTTTGTCACGTGGTATGTATCTACGTCTTACTGAGGTATGAAAGTTGTTATGAATTTTTGCGATACGGTGATATTTAGCTTCTTCTTCTTCATCAGCATTGTTCGTCCACTGCTGGACATAGGCCTCCCCCCATATTGGTCCACTGCTTTCTGTCCTGGGCCTCGAGCTGCCATCTGGATCCTGCAGTACTTTTTATGTCATCTGTCCATCTTCTTGGTGGTCTTCCTACAGGTCTCTTTGCAGCTCTAGGTCTCCAGTTCAGCAGGCGCTTCGTACATCGGTCCTCACTCTGGCGTGCCACATGTCCAGCCCATGTCTACTCCAGCTGGGAGATAGCTTTTATGACGTCTATGACTCTAGTCCGTCTTCTTATCTCCTCGTTAGTGACATGGTCTCTTAAACTGATGCCGAGCATGCTTCGCTCCATTGCCCTTTGCGCTACATGGAATTTATTGGCCGATTGGATAGTCAGTGCCAATGTCTCAGCCCCATAAGTCAGCACTGGAAGGATGCACATGTTAAATACCTGCCTTTTAAGGTTGTTAGGATATTTAGCTTACTTATAAAAAAGAAACAATTTTATAACATGCACGTAACTCGTAAGGAAATCAAAGTAACGTGACAGTATATAATAACGAAGTAGTATTTTTTTATCGATATAAATAAAAGAACATAATATAAAACCGGAAATGTTTTGATAATATGTTCCTTTTAATTTTGAAGTAGGTCCATATATTTAATATCTTTATAGTGGCGCACATAAATATAATCTTGGTGCCACATCACTTTATTTCAATAAAAGCCACTTATGAAAGTTTGTCGTCGCACATTTATCGAAAATTACAATCATGCGAAATATAGTAAAACCGGGTTGATCGCAATAAGAGAATGCGACTTCCGGTTGCAGTTTGTAAAAATTAAGCAAATTAAATGTTCTGTGCTTACTAAATTCAATATAATTTTTTTATTAAAAACATTTTAAGTGTGTCCAAATACTTGTAGACAAAAACTGGATTTCACCCATTGCGGGCTAACATTTAATTACAATTTGATGTCTCAAAAGAGACGAGAAGTTTGGAAGGGAATATGAATATCTAGGCGTTGACAGGTCATAAGCCCTGTAAACGCCTAGATATCCATATTCCCTCCAAACTACTCGTATCTTTTGAGATGTCAAATTGTAATTAAATATTTTAATTTTACTGAGCTAGAAATCAAACTCGCCTTATGCCCACTTTATATGAGACAGTTTCTTGTTCAGAAAACTACACAGTTTCTTGTTCAGAAAACTGTGCAGTCTGTCAAACTTCTGTCAAAAGACACGCTAAATATGTGTATTTTTGAAATGCGATTGTATGTTAATATCGTATGTTTGCTCTCAGGAAATTGTATATTTAGCTAATAATGTAAATATGTTATTGTTTTTTTACGTATTTAAAAGCATACAATAAACCAATGTCTATTTAAACGTTTACATAAAAAACATTGACTGTCATGTCAGCTTAAATCTGACACTAGCACACAGTTTTTCATGCAGTTTTAGCTTTATACGGGGACCGTTTTCAGACTGCACAGAAAACTGTGTAGTAAACTGCGCCATATAAAGTGGGCTTTATGGATGTGAGCCTAACGCGCTTACCACTAAAGAGATTTTTGCAAAGAATGAACGAGAATCAACGAAAACGAAGATGTGAATTCCTATCTCGTGATTATTAATGTTTTACGCCTAATCTCGTTTTCGTCCAATTTTTTTTTAATAAAAGTTTTTTTTTAAATTTAACAAAACGGAGACGCTCTCAAAAATAGGAAAGTAAGTATGTGTAAAAAAAATGATCAAGATACACGGCACTTGGTGTTCCATGCAGTGCCCTATGCACCACTTGGGTGCGAATAAGGGAAAGTAGTAGTAGTAGTAGGTATGTACCTGTACCTACATACACACGGTAACAGAGAAAAAAACGATTATTTTATTTCGAATTCAATTCGATTTAAGAAAATTGACCTTACTGCAGAAAGCTCACCAGTAATTATTTATTGTACACGTGTACATACAAATTAAATATCTAGCAAATGTCATTAACTGGCAACTCTGTGGTATTGCTGGGATTACGGGTTGTATCGCGACATTATTCACAGGAAAATAGGTCGAAGTCAGGCGCCAGTACGACGCTAGAGTACAGATTACCGTGATATGGAAATGGTAATTTCTACTGCATTATAAAGGAGACTACTCTTGATAGCTGGTGTTTTGGTAGCTGACGGTATAGTAGCGAGTAATAAGGGCGGATCGCTAATTTATACCCTAGAATTAAGAGGGAATTTCATATTTAAGGCCCAAACCAAAATTTAATCCCTGTTTTAAGATGTATGAAAGCATCGTAACATAAAATAAGTTTTAGGAGTCATAATCGTATAAGCAATCATGAGATTCTTCCCATCAACTTTTCCCTACTTTGCATTTTATGATCCATGGGGTAACTCTAGATTTTCGCGACGGAAACGAGTTTAGGCGTAAAATATTAATAGAGAAATCACGAAATAGGCATCCACATCCTCGTTTTCGTCGATTCTCGTTCGTTCTTTGCAAAAATCTCTAACGGAAACACCAAGTGGAAGTTAATTTTTATAATTTGCTACGTGAAGGCAAGATGATCAAACTTACGCTTCAGCGTCAGTCCGAAATATCCATTTTAAAACAGTTTCATGTGAAAAATCACACTGGAATATATATTTCACATTGACCCCATCGGGAATTGAACTCGCGACCTCATGCATGGAAGCCCGATGGGACTAAATAAATACGGACCAAATAAATAACTGGCTTAACCTAATTTTTAAATAATTTTAATAATATTTGGAGTTATTTAAAAAATTAACACTTATTGGTTTTTGTGTTTGCACTTTTTGGTAAATTTAAATGTTGACCTAATTAACTACTAAATGTAACGAGTCACGAGACTTTTACTCTAATCGAAACAAATTACTCTAATTTGTAACATAAACGACGCATTAATATGCCGTTTCCAAGTTTTGTATTCGTGAGAAAAACGATTCTTGTTCGATTAGGGGGAAATTTCACAAAACTTTAGCGGAAAAACGATTAGAGTTTGTCCTGTTCTTAACGAGTTTACATAGGTAAAATTTAAACATTATTTCATACAATAGTAATTTTGTTCAATACTTATACGTAAAACCAAAATCATTTAGAAATATTTCTACTTCGTGTTGGAATAAGTTCTCCACCCGTAGTTATTAAAGGAATGCCATGTTTTTAAAAAAATATAATCTATTGCTATATTATAAGCAGTGCTAAAAAATGCTGTGTGCGTCATAAGAATATACTTTTTTAGGTCAATAATTTTTTTAATTTAAAGAGATCACAATTCTGTCAAAAATCAAACAAAAAACCTCCACGATAATATTCTATACTATTAATCTTACAGCTCTAGGATCCTTTGTGGAATAAAAGTGTAAACTAAAAAAAGTTTTTACTCTCAGATCCGAAAAACATAAATTATTGCAGCATTTTTTGAATTCGTACAAAATCCTATAACCCTCAACCCCCTTAAGCTTTTAAATACGAAAATAACATCCTAATTAAAATAGTATGTATCATTACCTTAATTTATAATCCCCTTAGGTATATGCCATTCCGTTTTTCAAGATGGCCAACTTCCTTCAATATTTAAGCTGTGGTCGCCTTTAATATTCCGCCTTCCGCGGCCTTACATCAAGGTAGGACTTGTGCAGTAATGTGGTACATAATATAGCGATTTTCCCGCCATTTCCTTGCTTTTGACCCGCTCTGACCAGCGGTCAATATTACCTGAGAGCTTAGGATACCAGGTCAAATGCGAAGCGTTTAGGCTTAAGCGCCACTTATTCTTATGGCGCATACGTACGATCACTTGTAAATTCTCTGAAACCCTCCGCTAACCCATGGGTTCGTGTTACGTCCCCCGGGATATGGGGATTAGATAAAGTGGTCGGTAGTTCTGATGGAATTTCCTAAGTCGTAATATTTTATTATCACACCTGACTTTATCATCCGGTCAGGTATTAATCACTAATGTAGTATGTACGGACAATTTTGTTAATATGATGTCGTTATGCCTGTAAAGTTCCGGTAACTAAGGTTGTCAGCCTTATTTTAAGTCCGATAGTAATGAAAATATGTCAAAAAGTAGGTTAACCGTTAAAATTTAACTAAATTTTCTTTAAAAGCGTCCTAGATTAAAAAAACTCGAACTAAAAAATGTGCTCAAGTCCCAACAAAAAATATTTATATGGTGGTAAAATACAATAAACAATCTCTTCTCTTCTCAACATAATTAGATTATAATTAGATATGTATTTCTGGCGTGTGTCATCACAAATTAGATGGTAACTCTCTTCTAATTCTAATCATCATCATACCACATTCGCTCCTTATGTGGAGCAAATGGATTCCACAAACGGCCTCCAGGCCAAGCGATCGGCCGCCAGTTCCCGTGCATCCTCCCAAGTCAGGTCCACGTCCCGCAGCTCTGAAGCAAATTGCCGACGGATTGTCAACAGTGGACGTCCAGGACGACGAGGATCTGATGCCTTGTAAAATGGGCAATCATGGTATAAGGCTCTCGGGAGGCATACGTAGTACATAATATTAATTAATTTGCTTAGATTTTCTTGTATTCGAAACACTTTTTTTTTGTTCTGATATATGTATAATTTGCTAAAAGCCAATTTTAAGGGCGAAATTCGTAAATGTTCTGCAGTATTTTCTCATGTACGTCTACATAAACCTCCCGTAATCAGCCAGGGTTGTTAAAGTGAATTTTCTATCCATTCTTTTATTATATTTTAAGTAGGCATTACTTAATATTTAAGAAAATTACTATATAGAAAAAATATTGCAAGAACTAACGTTACTTCGTCAATAAAATTTACTTTCAGACTCCTACTAAAACAGGAGCCTAACCGCTTTTAAAGGTATCTTTCATATCACTCTCTATAAATTGAATTAATTATAAAAAGGTCACGTTAAAATCGCAATTAAACACTCTCCAGGCGTGTAAAAGTTTAAATTTATAACGAAATGTATGTGGGTTTAAGAACGTTTTTCATTTCGTTGAAATCATTAAAAATTAAAAACCCTTTTAGCAAACCACATTAGGGGTTTTGCTTGCTCTAACTATTAAATCTGCAGAACAAATTGAATAATTTATTTCATGAAAAGTTTCAAACCGGTTTTAGTTTGTTTGATGACCTTAGTTGTCCTTAGTTTGTTAAAACGCCACCCAGTTGCAGGGCTTAGTATCATCCTTAAAATTGCTACTCATCTAAGAAAATTTAGTTGTTATCTGCATAGAATCAATGATTTTTTGCTAAAATGATTGCTTTCTTACCCTTATCCGTCACACCTAATCGTAGGGTAAATGAGCACTGTCAACAATTATAAGGGTTATTGTCATGTGTAGTAAAATAATTCGCATATGATATCTTGGACCTGCGCTGAAGCGTAAAACTGATCATCTTGCTTCCATGTAGCAGAAAATCAAGGTTCACTGCTCTTGGTATAGGTACCAATGCAGCCCCCTGTGCACCATTGGTTGCAGATAGGGAAAACAGTTGTAAGTAGTAGTCCAATAGCACCAGACCTTTAAGGTAGTATAGACTCGAGTTTCCTGAAAATGAATTACACTATACTTTAACAACAAGATTTTTATTTTTTCTAGGACAATTTTTTACTAAACCTTAATTTTTTGCTACAATATCGCGTATTTCTTTCAGTTGCTTTACTCCCACGTAATCATAATATGCATCTCCGCGAGTAAATTCTGTATGCCCTGGGAGGCTTCAGAATGGGATGCTGCCCTCGACTACTTAATCTTGCACGTGGACTATATTTACCGACACGTGTGGTCTGTTCCCTCGGAGTATGTATAGGTACTACCTATATAAATTATGTTGTCGGTGTGTTTGCACGTGTTTAGACTGAAGACCGTTTAGTTTATCCTAAAATCAGGGTTCAAATCATGAATAGGTAGGTATCTAAAAAGTATGTAAAAACTATTTTTGTAAGAAAATAAGAAATAACTGTGCCAAAAAGGCAGAAAAAAGTTACGGTGGAGTAGGATTTTCACCTAGATATTCTAATTCGGAGTTCACGATTTCTAAAACATTTTTTAAAAATAGAACACAGAAATTGATTACATTATCCATTTCCTATTTTGATAATTTTCTATCTGTATGTTTTCCGGTTTGAAGATAGCGCGAATTTCGTAAATACTGTTATTAATTTCTGAAATATTTTTGTTTTATAAATAGTTTTAGTCTGATGGTACAACATCGTTAGTTATAAAAAATACACATAAAATATCTTCTCATTAAAGTTCCCATCGCATGACTAATGAAAACAATCTGCAAGTAAGGTTTCACCCCTCTTCTTAATTAAACTTCTTTTCTTGTTTTTCTTTCTTTTATCTACGGAACTTCCCCTAAATTTCGGATTAGCTCGTCAAGAGTAGCCGTCATTAATAAGACAGTATCATTAATAATAAAGTAATATATCCTTTTTCCAAATGCTACTGTCAGGTTATTATTATAAATACAAAATGCTGCAAAAAATACTATGTGTGTGATATATTTTTACGTCGTATTTTCCACAATGATTTTATGTTATTTTTAATTAAATTTTTTAAATTGTTTCCTGTCATTGAACGAAAACGATTCTCCCGATTTAAAGTAACAAGGTACATATTCCAAGATAACTTCATATTACTTATCTCGTGAGATAAAATTGTATATTTTGCACTATCATAAAATTATGCAATATTAGTTTATCAAGATCGAAACAAAATAAATATTACTTGTACCACCTATTTTAAACCTACTGTAACCAAAAATTAATTCAATGAACCCCTTTTTATTGTTTTTGTAAAAAAAAAGTATGTTATCTAAATGGTTATTTAGTTTTTTCACGCTGAAATATTTAAATTCCTTAGTCAATATTATGCTCAAGTTAAAGCTTTTCGTAGCATTAACGCCGCAGTCGAGAAATTTCCTGAAAGCCCCAACATAATTAAAAACTCTTTTAACTGTAATTAATTTAACATAATAAATCTGTAAATTCTTTTCCAGTAGCTACTGAGGGAGTTGAAAATTCGTAATTAAATTTATTTAACCCCTTGCAAGCTCGTAAACAATAACTAGTCTGGGGAGGAAAGGAGAGCTTACGAATAACTTATCATGATATACCTAGTATGTATTTATATCGCGCAGGACTTGTTCTACCTTGGTTAGGAAAAAGTTCAGCAATCTTCGTTTGGCCAGAGGCCATAGGTCTGAAAGAGTTTATTGAACTGAAAGTTCTGGAATGTTTGCTTGGAAATCAACCCTTTTAGTTAGTAGGTAACGTAAAACCTTCAGAGTGAAACTGACTCCTTAAAATTCGTTCTAGAAACTGTGATTCTGCGTTAAATAAAATTTGGATAAGTTACACGCACTGGGTTCAAAGGATAGTATTAATATAATTGTACATACATTATAAGATAAAAACACAATAATACCATTGTTATAATAATAATTTAGGAAATGTAAAATCCCGAACTCAAATTTATTTCAGTCACATTGAGAAAAAAATCCGGTAAAAATAAGAAAACATTTTCGAAAAATAATTTTTAGTCGCCCGATAAATTAGCAGCGTCCTAATAATATTACTCAGCTTTCTGATAGTATTACTCGGCGCGGCGTCCAATATTGTTCGGCGTCCTGATAAAAGTATCGGAACACCGAATGATTTATCAGGTAAATATGAATATTTGGACGAAAATATTGAGTTCTTTATTAGGAAGTCCTTTTTTTAACCGGAAGATTTTAAATCAAATCATGAATAGTTTTTACAAAATATCAGTAATTCTTATAAAACATTAGTAATTATTTATGTTTTATTGAGAATTGAAGAAGAAATACCTTTTATGATCGACGTATTTTATCTGTGAAATGATCAAAAGAAAACCAGTTAAACAATCTATATCATTATCATTACATGACTACCTTTTAAAAATAATCTTTGACGTAATTAATAAATTTCGAAACATAATATTTTTTGTACCTCTTGACAAAATATTTAGAAAAAAAAATTCTTTTTCGGTGAATTAAACCTACATTTTGTTTAATTTGTCGCCTATCGTGCTCGATAAATTTATTCGAGAATCGCAAATAAAAACTTAATTAAAATTTGATTACCATTTTGTTGAAAGCCGGTGATTTCGATTTAAAGCACGGTTATTTTTCCAAGACCAAGCTAAGAATTTATAACCAAAACAAACAGTTTCCTTATTACGTCATTATGGTTTCTGTCACGCACGGTGTTTATTATTTTATGTTCCCATTTATTAATTTTTTACGAAAACTTACCAAAACTCTAAAATTTAAAATTGATTCATTGGGCTCACGAAACATTTATGTTTTTATTTTACGCACAGTCAATATTTTTAGTTTTTATGTGATAATCAAAAAATTACACAATATTGGATTTTTTCACTTACCTGGTGAAATTGTATAAAAACTTTCCCAGGTTTCTTCGTTTGTTATATAAATTCATATTTTCATGAAATTTCACTTATGTTCTTTTGTTTTAAGCAATAATAAAAAAGCCCCCCCCCCCAACCCTTGGTGTGGTTGGTGAAGCGTGTGGCTAAAGTAGATTGAATGCAGTTGAAAAATGCGATCTCTCAGGCGAATGTGTGGTAAAGACTATGTATGTTGATAGGTGTACAAATGTCGAAATTAGAGCAGAGTGCAAGGCTGAGATAAGCATTATCGACAAAAATAGAAAGGTCTTTTACGATGTTTCGGTCATGTAGAGCGAACAGATGATGAAAGAACGGCTGAAAAAATATATGATGCGACTGTGCCTGGATGTAGAAATCGAGGAAGGCCGAGATAGACATGGCATGATCAAGTAAAACCAGTGCTTGAAAGTGGGCATTCAAGAAGTCGGAATAATCGACGTGCGTGCACGAGAAGATGTATGAATGTGGAGGAACCAAGAGAAGTGTGCCACGGACAGAGTGGTGTGGCGTTCTATCCTCTCTGCCTACCCTTCGGGGAAATGGCGTGATGGTTAGTTAGTTAGTTAGTTAATAATAAAAAGCAAACACGTAATTTTGCTGTACATAAGTTGATTTGATTTTTTGAGAGGTATCAGTGTTCTAAGCAGTTAAGGTGCTGTATTAAAAGTTTTATTTATTAACAAATTTATATAAAATAATGAATTGTGTATCCAAATAAGCGAAATATAAATTTAGTATTGAGCTGTCAGTCTCTTTCGCAATCTCTCGGGTTACTTTTACAATAACTGACTCGGGAACAACAGTTGTGTTAACTTTCTCCTTGCCAACATCTCCTTTATGGCTCCTTCTAGCTAACGTCTCCTTTATAGCTCCTTACAGCCAGCGGATTTCCTTTGAATTTATTTGGCGGGAAAAGAAAATCCGGGAAGAGAGAAACTTCGCCTCCAAGCTGAATGGGAAAAGGGGTAAATAATAAGCTCAATCCATTCATAGCGCTGCGCTGTTATGCTTTTTTCATCTCCTTTATTCACAGTAGTATCTAGTAATAAAGATATTGTTTTTGAATTGATCTGTTTTTGTAAACAAACGATTTTCGTGTATGCGTCAAAACTACGAGATGTAAAATTGAGAAAACGTACGGAAACTGTCGATGTCGTTCGATCGTGATCGGTTGGTTTTAAAGAACTTTCTGGAATCCATATAGGTACTCCACACACTGCAGATATTTTCTGTCTGTTGATTGCAGTTTTTGTTTAATATTAGTGTGTTTAAGTGGTGCTGGAGATATTGTCGTAAGGATCACGTGAATTTTTATATAGAACTCACTCTAGAGAGCTTCGAATTCGTAATTCACTAGAAGGGGCATTTCCTTACAAATTGTCTAAAAATATACGCTTCCTAGGGTTAATTTAAAACACCACTTATTATCAAATTCCACCGTCTAAAGACTCCAGCACTGAAGCCAATACGCGAAACATGTGGACGTAGATGTCTTGTGATGACGTAGATGCCTATTAATGACGTAGTGGGGTAACTAGACACATCAGACACGGTGGTACTTTTGAAGTATGGAAAGTCACTTCTCTGAAATTCTTGTTTAAAGCTAGAGATCTATTCAATAATATTAGGAAGAGACTTTCAAAAAGCACTGAAAAAAGGATTTTATTTTGATATTTGAGAGGAGCAGCGAAATTTAAATATATAAAGGGTCATGAAAGTAATCTGTTTATTAAAGGGCCTTCTAAGGCTTCAATTGAAAAAGATTTCCAAAAAAGTTCCAAAAATCACTTATGAACTAGGGATCGACTGATCCCCGAAGTTCTAAAGACCCAGAATTCAGCGTTCAGTTTATTGACTCTATCCCCTTTCATTTAGTGTCTAGAATTCAGCTTAGTACTTGTAAGCTGAAAAACTTTTGCTCTCTCACGTAGCTCAAACTCTTCACGTGTTACCCACAACTAACGTGATTTTATTTCAAATTTAATGAAAATTTATCAAGAACGAACATTCAAAGAACCTTTATAATAAATCGGGAAAATCAAATAATACCCTTTTTTATTGGTTCGTGCATTTCTTTTTAGTCGGATTTTACTCTAAACCTGTGCGAAGAAAGTACAATTCTTTTTAAGAATTAAAAAAAAATATGATGCCTGATTCTAGAAGTCCAGGAAGGCCGAAAAAGACATGGCATGATCAAATACAACAAGTACTTGAATGTGGTCATGTGAAAAGTCGGAGTAATTCGCGAGCGGTGCATGAGAAAATATATGAATGAGGAGGAAGCAAGAAAAAATATGCCAAGACTGAGTGTGTGGCGTCTTATCCTCTCTCCCTACCCCTTCGGGGAAATGGCGCGATCGTTAGTTAGTTATACAGAATGAAAAGAACCTACGCAAATTAAAATATCAATTCGTCAAATTTTAATTTATAGATCAATATTTTTCCCAAAAACTAACTTATTGATAGTTTTTCCATAAAACTATTACGTAGACTTAAAAATAATTTACAGTCTTCGTACAGTGAAAATTTATTACAGTAAATTGTAGAACTTTTGTTAATTTCTTCAGTTGACATTGTTAAAAACTTTATAAAAACTAACGCTCGTTCTTTATTAATAATTGCGAATTCAATGAATCTACTCTTATTAAACTGTCAGTTGCTAAATAAAATGTCTGTCTTCGTTCACCCATTCTCTTTTATATTTTTAGATCTTAAAGGTTTCCGGCAGCACTTTTACCAAGTTGTAAATTTAAAGGTCAAGAAAGGTTTTAAGTTTTAAAAGCCATTGCGAAATTACGTACCTAGATAATACTTCATAAAGCAGACACTAGGATTGTTGAAATCTAAAAAAAACATCGATTTTCAATATTTATTTACTTATTTATTTATTCTACACCGAACATTCACAGATGTGAATGTTACCATTGTTATTCGTCTTCCTTGTTAAGCCAGTGTTGAATCACATTTCCTCCTACTGTCATCACATTAAGTAGTGCGAGTATTAGCCGAATTCTTCACTAAAATTTCTCTCATACGTTTCAGCCCCCGCAACTAATCTGCCACAAGTAGACGAATGCTCGTTATGCCATTTGAATTTTTGCACATTTATATTTAGAATAATTCGACGGTCCCAACGTATACTGTCGAATCTGAAAAAAGGCGATTTTCGTTTTATTCTTTTAAACTGTCAATTTTAAGTAATATTTTAGGTAGTAAAAAAAAATTGGGTTTTTTTTATTCGAATGTAATTTTTTATTTTTTTGGGCACCTGAAAATATTATGTAAATTGGACAGTTTAAAACAATAAAACAAAAATCGCCTTTTTTCAGATTCGATAGTATACGGGACCGTCGAATTATCTGAAATGCTTTCCTCGGTATGGGGTCCTCCGGTGAGGAATGCATTGAAAAATATTAATAGAAAATAATAAATAAATAAATTCATGCTAGAGAAGCACTTTTTTTAAAGTTATTTATTATTATTGATTTTTTTTTTTAAATGTATTAAAAAAATTTTTTGCTTATACTACTTTATAATAAAAGGTATTTTTTTTTTAAAAATTTAAATAATTATTTAAACTCTTTCACTGTTTAATTATAAAAGTAGTTTGTTTTTTGGAATTTTATTATGCGGGTAATTCTCTCTTTTATTACAATACCTAACAAAACATTAATATCGTTATTATTTGTGATAATTATTATTTATTTTGTCTGTAAAGAGCTTCTTGACTGACTTGCCCAGGTAGATGATAGAGTTGTACTTGTGTTTTCCCGTTATATTCTGGCGCGTAAAATTTGTTGACAATTACAGTGACATCTAGCGACGATATTAAATATATTGTTCAATGCGGCATCTATTGTGTAATAGAAAAAGGTTTAGTAAAGACGCAGTGCACAGATTACTGTGTACCTGGAATTCTCTCGATATTCAAACCATATTTTTCTAGTACGTACTATTTAACATAGATGGCATTACACGATTTAAAAATGTTTAATACTAATGTCAAAATGTTATTTATTATTGATTATTTAGGTACCTATCTAATTATTATTGTTCATTTTTATAAAAACCATAAATAATTTTTTTTATATTTCTATGTTTTTAAAAATATTAAATACTTCATTTATCTCAAAATGATACTTGACTCTACTCGACGATTTATTGTGGCTTTACATATCCGCTCCCTATGACCTATGCGGAGCATATGGATTCTAAGTAATGTGATTTTATTGTTATTATTGGAACATGTTTTTGCTTTTATTCTAACGATCTATAATTTGTATGTCTCAGGATGTGGCTGTAATTTTTTTGTGTTGTTAATATATCGAAATACTTACCTACGACCTACGGTATATTTATATGGAGAGTGTTTTATTTTCTCAGTGGAGGAAGTGTGCCAGGATAGAGCGATGCGACATTCTATCCGTTCTGCCTATCCCTTCGGGGAAATGCCATGAAGGGTAGTTAGTTTTATTCTCTGTGTATATTATTCATACATTTAAATAATATTCATGAAAAGAAACTTGCCCTTCTAGGGATGTTAATTAAAATTGAGAACACTTAAAAACTGGGCGTCCGCCATAACGAAGTGCCAAAATCTCAAGCGCTCAACAACGCGTACATTTTATTTTATATTCTCAGTTTAATTTCATTTTGAATTCGTCCTAAACAAAAGATTCGCGGTTTCGCGCCAACAATGGCGCATTGTTTCGTGAAGTCTGCAAAAATAATAATATCGAGTGAAAAAGTGTGGCCGCGCTTGAGAACGGTTTAAAAATAATATGAACAATGGACACAAAAAAGAAAAATAATCACCAAATTTAATGCTACTGAATGCCTTGGGGCTGCAGAGGCAATGGTCCAAATTTCCACGTTTTCGCTAATTATTGTGACTAATTACTTAATACTTTTTTGTTTGTGTTGATCCGATACAAGATGGAGTCGTTGTTCACTGTTCACCACTCTGAACTCTGATGGCTTAGCACAGACTGAATTTTTCAACTACCTTAATTAATTTAATTTATTTGGTATTTTGCGAATAAGTATGGAGATGAAAGCAAAAGTAATTAATGAAGTTAGCGATTTCGAAAGTTCCTGTTTAATATAAATGTTTGAAGTTGGAAAAAAATGTATTAGGTTCGAATTGGGAAATCGACACAATGTTGGGAGTCCCTAATATCCCTAGAGGCAGCGTTAACTAAGACCAATAATACAGACCATTTGGTCTAATTTGAAGAAGAAACACGCTGCTTCACGTAATATGTTACTTTTACGAAAATGGAATTCGCCAAGTTCCTGATACATAATAATCATCATCATTCTATAACCATAAACATCTTATCTCCAGGCTGCCTTCATACGGTCGAATGCGGCGCCCGCTACTCCAAACCGCACTCACGGTTCCTTCTTAAAGCTGTCGTTTTCTGTCATGTACGGTCGAAGGTATTTGAAGCTCTCGACCCGATTTTTTAACCCACGCATGTGAAGTGCCAATTTAGGGTATCAATAATAATTTGGACACCCCCGACAGAATCGTCAATAAGGACGGCATCATCCACTCCAGGCCGCAGAGCTTTTGAGAGGGGGAGATGAATATTCTTCGATCCGGCGCGCGGCGGTAATGACATCCTCAGGATAAAATCCATGAGGATTATAAATAGAAATGGGACAAGGACGCAGCCCTGTTGCACTCCAGTGGAAAACTCGAACCAATCTGAGACAACATCGTCAATTCTTATTCAGCATTCGCTGTTAGAGTGTAGGGTTTTAATCAGTCCGATTAATTTAAAGACGCTCCATAATATGCTTCCAGTATTTTTTCAGAGTGTTGATTTACAGTTGATGAACAGAAAGCCAAAGAAGTATTGAGTTCCTGGTTCTCCTGAAGGATAGAGCGTAGATTGTGTATGTGATCAGACCGCACCTTCCGGACACAATTAGGGGACAGTATTTCCGGGGGGAAAAACGCAATTTCCGCTGATAAAATCAAAAAACTTTCAAAAATTTTTTTAGAAAATTTCACCAAAAAAAAGAATTAAAAAAAACATTTAAAAGGGGTTTTAAAATTTTTTGAAAATTTTAAAATTTTTTAAAATTTTTCCTTGTTTATTTTTGGGGATTTAAAAAAATTTTATATAAACCCCGGGAACCAAAAAAAATTGTAAAAATTTATCAAAAACTTTAATTTTTTCGGGGTTTCAAAACAAACAAATAAATTGGGGAATTTATCAAAAGGAAAATACCCTTTTATTTGTTTTTAAAAATTGATCAAGGTAACTCAATGGGGGGAAAAGAGTTTAAAAACGGCCCCCGGGGTTTTTTTTATGAATTCCGTTTTTTTTGTTTTTAATCCCCCCTTTCATTTTAATTAAAAAAAGACAAATTTTTTTTTTGGTATTAATTTTTATTTTTAATTTTTTTTTTTTAAAAATTTTTTTTTTGTT
>JAGVSP010007424.1:0-11737 GCA_022494985.1 Micrasema minimum
AATAAATAATAACCTTAAATTTACTAAATAAATCATATTAGTTTGACAGTTATGACAACATATATTTATTGATTCAGTTAGTCATTTTACTTAGACTATTATGTATCAATTATTACCGAAATAAAATTGATTTCAAATATTTTCTCTATGTCCAAATCTATATTGACGAATACTGGATTTTTTCTGGGATGGATTTTTTTCAATTATAATAGGTCATAAGTCCTGTAAATGATTGATAAACTTCCATATTCCCTCGACATAGTGTGTATATGTCTTCATCTCGATTGAAGGATCGCTTTCTTAATTAATTTATTTTTAAATTAAAAAATTGTCGACTAAAAGAGACAAGATTGAAATACTTTAAAATTTTTTTTTGATGAATGAGTCTTCATAAAAATAAAGTAAATAAAACACATAAATATTATGTATGCGAGGATGCATATTTTTTATTCTAACGGAGTAATGCTCAGCATAGCATTATTTAAGCTGTGTAACTATTAAAATAGGATGAAAATTTCTAATTAGAGAAGGTAGTCCTATAGTCCTTTTTTTAAAATTTGATAATACAAAATAGATTGTTGGTTTTTCTAATGAAATTTGCAGCTAAAATATAAGAAGAAATTTATTTGGCACATTTAAGAAAACTTATAACTATTTTACCAAGATCTTTTGTTGTATGTTTTGAAGCCTGTAATTCCTCGCATTATTTATACCTAAAATTGGAAGTCACAGGCTTATTTTTTTGCTCTAAACATCGTTATGTTCTGAGCGATGTTAATGATTAATTTAATTTACTTATATTTGTTTTATTTAATATTGATATGTTTTTATTTGAATAATTTGTTGGTTTTGTTATCTATGTATGTTAATTAATATCTAGATAGGTATTTAACACCGCTTTGATAAGTTAGATATCTTGTCCACCCTTCACAAACATGATTCAATAAAAAAAAAATATTTACAGCAAAAATTCTGCATGAATAGTATTAAATATTTATTTTAATTTTTAGTTTAAATGGTTTGACAGGGAATTTTTATTTTGGTAATCCACATCCTAATAATGTAAGTATTAAAAAAAATTGTCTCTAAAATACTAATTTATGTAAGTAATGGCATAAAATTTAATTTTATCATTAGTAAAGCTAGCGCACTTGATAATACTAATCTGAAAAACAGCTTTTTTGGACAAAATTAATAAATAAAAATATAAGATTTCATGTATCAAGGTATTGGGCAAAAAAAACATTTGGTAGCTGGCATAATTGATAGTTTTTTGTATTTTTTACAAAATGTAATCGGTTTTCGAACTGAAAAGTCACCTAAATAATGCTCGTAAAAAACAAATATTTAATATTTCACTTCCTTGACTTTAAATCTCTAAGTCAAAGCAAATGTTTGTTAATTTTATCTTTAAGTTTGATTAGAATTTAGTGGTAAAATGGATTTGTTTATTAGATTTTAACAAACTAGTTGATTTCTTTCACTCGAGTTTTTTTCTAGTTAAAAATATTGTGTCGCATCGCTGTACTGATAATATATAATTGTGTGTTTGTGAGTTAAGTCCGAGTGTGTATGTGCTGTTTTTATAAATAAAATAAAAATATCTATACAATTTACTAATACACATCTAGAAACGCATATGAAATTTTAGAATAAAAATATGTATACTGGTCGCTATTGAGCGTGGATGGTTTTTTATATTCAAAATTAGATTTTATTCAAATAACTGCTTTGTCGTTGGTGCAGTATTTGACTTATTTCGTAAAGCATTTCTTATAAATGTTCATGGGCCTGTTAATGTAATTAAAAATAATAAAACACACTAGTGTAGTGTAGGTACGCAAAAAAAAATCCGTAATGTGTCTCCAAAGAAAATAGTGTTATTTTTCAAAACTGACAGTTATTCTGCATAAAATAATTAACCACTTTGTACTTTGGTTACTTTTATAATGGGTAACATATGAATGATCTATTAATTTTAATAAATACATAATATCACTATGACTTTATCTTGTCAATTGTCGACTACTTAATTTGTTAAAACAGGCCCTATAAATATATGTACTCTTACCATTAACCAATATCATAACGTGTGTTTTCTGTAGATACCCATTGTATTCTTACTATTTTTTACAAGACTAGCAAAACAGATAAACGCATTTAAGAAATTATAATGATTGCCTTCATGTTTTTGTGAAACATGCGACATTATAATTAAGTACTATTATTGTAATATTGCTTTTCTAATGTACCTCGTAGATATTCCATGCATTAACACAATCAATAAAATATTAATAAATTTTGTATCGATCCGTTTGTAACATTTATATTTTGTACCAGCATGTGTAAATATTTATATAAAATATTTAATATTTATATACTCACAGCGACGTAGGGTAAAATGTAATCAATTTTAGATAGTACACATTATGTATTAAAAATATTGATAAAAAAACGGTTAGCCACACTGCCAAAGCACGGAATAACTTTTATATTGAGAATTCTATTCATTTGGCAGATATCTATCATTTGAAATTATGTCTCTTCCATGCTATCGTTATTTTTATACATTGAAGATAACTTAATCAAAACTTTGATTCGTCACATTTTATTATATCAATTAACATCGTGAATTTATCACTGATGTTCTTGTCACAAAATGTTTTCAAAATCTTTTTGTACTACCATTTAAAAGTTGTAAAGGATTTGCAATTTATTTTGTAATTTAATCTTGGTATCTGTCTTAAAATTCCCTACTTTATATTAACATAAAAACAAAAACTTGTACTTCAAAATATGTATAATTTATTTTGTCGTTTAACTGATTGTGAAAACTTGTATTATGGATACCTTTCTTTAAAATTGGAAAGCAGCTCAATATAATTTTAAATCCTTTTTATTTAAAATAATCTTTAAAAATGATTTTACGAACGAGATAATTCGAACTGTCTTTACTATTAGTTCAGCGGTTTCGGTTCAGATTATAGCTATTTGTTTTTCAACTTGTTAGCTACAATTATATTTTAAATCACAATGCCATCTTATTGTGCATATCTTTAAATCTCGATTCCAGATATTAACATCTATTAAACTATTATTTTTCGTCCTTAAACTGACATGTTATAAAAATGTCTTTATACATATTTTACTATAAATTGTTAACATCACAGCGAGATTCAACTTAAAGATTAAACGCTTTCAACATGTATAACCTTTCTTGTGTTGACCATGTATCTATTTAATAAAGTTGGAAATTATTTCACATGATTTTTGTAGTCATTTTGTTGCCCTCTGTCCTATCCCAGCCCCGGTACAAAAGAGTATTTTTCTGTAAGAGAGATAAACGGAACAAATATATTTATAAAAATCATTTGAAGCACTTTTCAACATGTAATCGATTTAGACCAAAATGGTTTTCAAGAATATCTGGATTAAACTCGATTTTATCTCTTCTTACAGAATCAGACTCAGAAAGTGTTCCCACTTTGACACCAGTTAAAAACCATTTCCTCGATGATGGGAAACACGTGATTGCTATTAAAACTCTGGAGCAGATTCGCCTAGAAAAGATTCAAGAAGAAGCAGCCGCATTTTACTCTTATGACAGTTTGACCACACCCTCACCGCAGACTCAAGAACCAGAAATCTCAAGCAGCAGAAGAAAACTGCCTTTAAAATATGAATCTATGAGCTTAGACGAGATTCAAACTCCCGGTTTAAAAAGACAACATGGTGTAAAGCGACAGATAGATAAAAATTATGTAGTAGATGATAGTAAAAGCGCACATATCAAAAGACATGCCGTTGAGAGTTCTTTGCCTATAATTTGTAACGGAGATCCAACCCTAATGGAGACATTAAAAAATTTAGAAAAATGTGGATGAAGTCTAGACTAAGGTTTGAATGTGTAGGTGATAGTGTAACAGAAAATTAAACCAAATTAAATTCAGAAAATTCTATAAACAGTATTCAAGTTAACATGGCTTCAAATTCATTACGTAACGATAGCAAATCAGATTTTCATACAAATCTATCGGACAGTATTCCAGATTAGTCTCGAGTGTACTAAAAAAAATATGACACTAAATGTACCTATTATCATAAAACTGGATGATGACGAATAATAAAAAGATAATGATATATTTTGAATGATTAATTGTTTTTAAAAATTCACTGAAAATTATGATAGTTTTTAAACTAAATAGTACAATTAACTAAGTACTAATTTTACTAGAACATGAAAATAACATACTAACATTAAAGTCATGCTACATATAAGACTTGATATTATCATCATGAAAAAATTTACACCTTATTACGAAAAACCCTTATGTACATTATCTACTATCAATAATTTTTCCTGTACATTGTAACATTAGGTATTCATCCTTTTTTAATTATATTTATAAAATACAAAACATTTTGCCAAAAATTTAAGATATGTAAAAAAAACATTTTAAAATTTTCCTTTTTTTAAAAAAATTTTGGCTTTTTATTTGACGTTTAAAAAGTAAATTGTCCTTATCTAAAGCTTTTTGGGCAAATTAACCAAATTTTTTCGTTTTTAACTTTGGATAAAATTTTAGCCTTGCGACTCCCCCAATTAAAAGTAAAAAAATTTAATCCACTCCGACTCAAATTCCCCAAATTCAATGAAAACCCCGTTTATTTTTTGCCCGGTAAAAAAATTTGTTAAGCTGGAGAAAATTTTTTATTTAGAGACAAATTCATAAGAAAAATTTAAAATGCTTTTCCCTCGGTTTTTTTAAAAAAACCTTTAATAAACTTTTTCAAAAAATTTCGGTTTATTTTTTTAAACATTATGGTTTATTGAAACTTACCAAAATGTACCTTTTTTTTAAACAATTAAATGAAGTAATATTTTTTTTGTACCGACCGTTGAGGTATTTTTATATGAAAATGGTATTTCTGTACCTGTAACCAAATTACAATTCAAAATTTTCTCATTAATTCTAACCTTTTGTAATTAAAAACAGTACCTCAACTTTAAAATGCTCCTCCGCCTAACCACGAGCACGTCTCATTTAGGTAGAGGAAGCTTATATTGTAATATTATGTTATTAATACTGTTATAAAATATATTATGTGTTATATTCCTTAATAAAAGAAATATATTAATCTCTAAAAATAATAATAGTATGTGATATATACCTACCAAAACCACTTTGCACTAGAAAATTAAGCATGCAGGCGTTCATTATAAAAAGCAATATTAAAATTTGTCTTATTATAAAACCATGGCTATTTGATATGGTAGACAGATTAAAAAGTAGAAAAGAATGTTTCTTATACTCATATAAGGCTGCGTTGATTGTTTGATTGTTCATTGATTTATACAATAGTTCGCTCCCTATGTCGGAGCATATGGAATCCTGTTAAAAAAAAAAAGTTTTTACGACAGCGCTTTCGTTAATATAATCTCAGCTTTAAACGACTGGGTATGGTTTATGAACTTCAAAATGTTGAGCAAAAATAAAATATATAAATGTGTTAAATTGATTAAAACTTCTTCATAAATAAAGTCGATTTTTTATGAGAAATCGATTCGGTAAAGCATTAGGACATCCCTAATCAATACATAATCGAGCTGTCAAAAGTAAAATAAACGCTTACAATTGGTGTAATAACGATTAATGATCAAACAACCCAGCCTTACAACGCGAGGGCATTATCTTCTTGTTAAGTTAAATAATATTTCAAATATAAAATTTATGTAAGAATCACTCGCTCTGTAGTTACGCATTTTAGTTATTAAGATGAAATATCAATATATTTTCTTATATTAATACTATTATTTAGTGACAGTCCGGGTTTATGCTAAAATAAGAAGGCACCTACCTACATTACTATTTTACTGTTTTTTTTGGTGACGTAACTTAAGTATCTAAAAGATATTCTTAAAGTAAAGCATATACTTAAAACAAAATTTATACTTTTGTTTGATGTGTATAATGGTAGGGAATGGTTACGTAATGCATTATATGTGTAGTATATTCGATTTTGCGTAACTGTCCAAATGTGTTATATGTATGTGGTGGTCCGGTATCATATTTGGCTGCACTTTTTTTACATAATTTTTTGTCAAATCATTCAAATTATGGTTTGACATTTCCAAATCTTAAAAATTCACCAAAAAAGCAGGAAATTTGCTAAATATAAGTGATTTAATTAATATTATTAAATAATAATTTTAAAAATAATTTCATTAAACTGATAAAGAGGGCCCTGGAAAAGAATATGGATTCTAGGTGTGTATGGGCTTATGACTTGTCATCAAGCCTGGGTTAATGACCACTTACGTAATTACAACATCATATCTGGATGATGATTGTCATAAGACCTGTAATGTCTAAAATCCATATTTCTGTTCCATAGCTTCTTATTCTGTTCTCTCTCTCTTGAGATATTTTATCAATGATTGACGCAGACCTGATATTTTTCTTCAAGGATTTGGACACATAAAACATAGTTAAATAATAATAATCTATCATTTTAAAAACATAAAATACATATCGTTTTTTCATCACCTCTACCCTATGCCCATTAAATTCCATTTTTAAAAAAAAATATTTTGGGGGTTTTTTAAGAAAAAAAATAAAAAAAAAAGGGGTATTGAAAATTTCTGGTACTTTTTAAAAAAAAAAGATAAAAACATTATTTTAAAAGACCTCGGGGGGGAAAAAAAAAAGATGTTTAAGTAATAAAATTTGGAAAACGGAAACTTGCTTTTTTTTTTAACAAAAAAAAATTTTTAAAAGTAAATTTTTTAAATTTGGGGTCATCTAATTTTGATAATTTAAATCTTTAAAGAAAATTTTCCCTAAAAAAAAAAATATAAAAGGGAATAAAAAAAATTTTTTTAAATTTTACAAATCCTTTATGCTTTTAAAAATTTTAAACCCCGGGGTTTTTTAATTTTTTGAACCGATAAAGCGTCCAACTGCATCTTGCCTACTATTAAGTTTTTTTAAATCGGAAAGGGGCCCAAAGTTTTTAAAATTTTTTTTTAATAAAAAATTTTTTTGGTTTTTCCCCCATTTTTTTAAAACCCCCAAAAAAAATTTCAACTTTTAAATTATTTTTTACATTTTTTAAAAATTACCTCTCCCGGGAACCAATTTTTTTTTAAAAAAATTTTTTAAAAAAGGAAAAACCCTTTTGGTTCGGGGGGTTTTTTTCCCCCCCAAAAAAAAAACCCCCCTTTAAAAAAAAAAATTTTTGTTTAAAACATCTTTATTTTTAAAAAACCCAAAAAAACAAAAATTTTAAAAAAATTTTTAAATTAAAAAAAAAAATCCCACCTTATCTAAACAAGTCACAGAAAAAAGTGGGAAAAAAAAAATGTCAAAAAAAAATTTTTATTTTTTAAAAAACTTTATTTTTTTAAAAATTGCGAAGGGAAAAAAACGAAATAATTTTTTACTAACCACAACCACCAAAAAATTTTTTTCCCAAAAAATTTTTATAAATTCGTTTTAGGTTTCCCTTTATTTAAAAAATAAAAAAAAAATTAAAAATAATTTAAAAAAAAAATTAAAAAAAAAAGATTTAAAAAAAGGGTAATAATTTTCGGTGGAATGCGGCGTCACTCGAACCGCTTGACATTCCGATGTCGCTACCACTTGATTTTCTCTCTCACGAAACATATTCTGGATAAGATATACGGCACATAATGTTACATTTACATTTTTTGACCCTGAATTAAGTAAATTAATTATAAAGAATTGAAATTCACCCTGATTGGATTTTATCCTTTTAAAATAAATTAAATATTAAATCAACTGTTGAGCAATCAGATTTTACATGAATCTAAAAATGATTACTAGGACACCGAAATAACACAAAAAGTGCAAATGATAGTGTCAAAATATATCATTTTAAAAAATTGGAAAATGCTCCATGATCGCGGTCTACTGTTTACTAAATTCCTTTTGAAATAAAAAAAATATTTCGCTTTTGAATGTACATATTACATATTTTATATATTTACATCATCATGTAGGTATGTTGTTAAAAAAAACCAACAAAAACAAAAGATCGGAGAAGTATAAGAATGCTTTAGTTAGATGGTTAATATCGCACCTTGCAGTCGTAGACAGTCACGAGTGGAGAGGTTTTTTGGACCAGGTCAGGACCAGAAATGGGTTGTCATATGAGTTTATGATATAGTTTTTATTTTTAAATTAATACTTGTATTTTTTCTGAGAGATACTAAGTAGGTACACACAAGAACCAAAAAACGATATACTTATTTCCTCTTAAATAATATTACGTAAAACCCCTAACTAACTCTAAACCAAGGTACATAATGTTTTTATACAATGTTTTGATATGTTTAATATCGGCTTTGTAGTACTTGCGCCATTTGTGAATCAATTAAATATGCTAAATCTTAATATTTACATTAATTTACTCAGACTTAACTTAAAGAGTACATAATAGACATAACAAAGGTTTATAAGTTAATTTATTTGTATACAGAATTGATATTTCCACATTCTGAAGGATCGGATTAGACTTTTACACTTGAATTTTGAAAAAAACTCGCTTTTTAAAATACAAGCACAGAAGCATCTTGGATTTTGGAGGATTTTATAAATCCATTAACATAAATCCTTTAATAGCGCAATTTATATAATAAAACTTATCCAACATAAACACGCAATAGATACTAAAACATTCCTAAACTAAATTTAAATTATTTATCCACGCACAGCGATGCAGAGATTTCAAAGGGCGGGCAGTGTATTGATATATTGGTATATTTTGATTATTTTATTACATGTCAGATGGTCAGCAAGCTAAGCTTTGCAAGATTTTTAACAGATGGCAGTAAGTGCATCTGAAATGAGATGATTTCTTTGCCATCTTTTAATTTACTATGTATTTTACGATTCATTAATTTGTATTCTAGTGTATTTCCTTGGTAGGTGCGTAGGTGTAGGTATAAATTATTTCATAAACTAATCAAGAACTTATGATACCAGATATATTCAAGATGCTTCTATATGCTGTGTATTTTAATATTGTTTAATAAATAATACTAATATCTTACAAGTTACACAACCATCAAACACTTAAATATGTACAAAATACATTTTGATATACACCTCAAAAATCATATTTTAGAGGTACTTATTTTAGTATCAATCATAATTTTATTGCATTTATTGATTAGTTCTTGTCATCGCAATACTATAAGACATTGGTAATTCCTACATTACCTTTTCGTAAAATAAGAAATGTTCAACATTCCAAATAACTTCTGAAAAACATTTTTGTGTTTGACAAAGTATCTTTAAAAAAAAACATTGGAGAAAGTAATGATTTGAGTTTATTGAGTTCTTTATTGGTCTGCGATAGGACCAAAATTAAGCAAAGTACCAACGTGCTATTTTTATTGCAAGTAGGTTTTAGTCATTTATTATACACTTAGATTTGAACTGAACCCAAAAAATTAATGACTCATTCAACTCCGCCAAAACCTCCAACTCCGCCAGACGCGTTTTCAGTATTTCTTTACCCGCCGGCCGAGTCAGATGTTCAGAAAACATTCCGAAATGCCTTCCTGTGTAGTGAAACCGCGTAAAAACCGTACGGATAAAATTAACAAAAAATATGGTGTTACTTTCCACATGTAAGTGTTTATTTATATTTGTTTACATAGCCTAAAATAATTATTATTCAAAGAAAGTTTTCTTCTTAAATAATAGCCAACAGCCCGTCCACAAGAAAAAAAAGTCATTTTAGATGCAAATGGTAAAATTCATGAAAGCTCCTCGTAAGGAACGGGTTAGTATTGTATACTGTCCCTATATATAGCCCATACCTTTTGCGGTGTGTGGGCGGATGCTTGCCGGCAGTCGAAGGGCTCTGATAGGTCGACCCGTGTAAGTGTATTGAGGTGCGGAATCTTCGTGTTATTACTTTTTCTAAATAATTTACTCTGCAAGGCAGATCTAAGTGTAATATAAATCAATGGTTTTAGTATATTATGTTGACTCTAGTTTTAAACCAAACTGACATCAGGTTCCCGACGTCCTGGACGTCCCCTGCAGACAGTCTTTTGATCATTTACTTCAGAACTACGGGATGCAAACCTGACTTGGGAAGATGCACAGAAAATGGCTGACACTCGGGTAGCTTGGAGACAGCTCATACTTAATGCCTTTGTGTAAATGTTGCAATCCCGTCTAATTTGCATTCAATGATTGTTGTTGATTTCACAAAGTTTTGCCAGGAGAAATCTAAGAATGGGCTTGTAAACCAAAATGTTCTGTGAATGCAGAAAAATAAAACGAAAAATCATCAGATCATTGGTGCAATCCGTTTATAAATCGGATGATTAATAACAGAGATAAAATCATTAAAAAATATTTGATTTTTGTAAAGATTTTGTCTGATCGTATGGGGAATAAAAACTATAAATGATGATATTTCGCGGATTAATTATCCGATTTACGAACGGATTGCACTGATGGTTTTGTGATTCTTCGCTTTATTTTTCTGCATTCACAGAAAATTTTGATTTACAAATCCATTGAAAACATCAGAAAATTTTAAAAATATATTTTTATGACACTTATACATTTTGACCGCATTTTTTGATTAAAAAGTCGGCCCAAAAATCATTTTGATATTTTTGCTTTCTTATAAGATATTTACACCCTTGTGGTGGCTTGGTACTGGACAATGGTTTTCAGTCATTATACAAACTATATTAGCATCTATGTAAGTTCAATACCGCGTATGAGCCAATAAGTTCTAAATACGTATTTTTGACGGTTTCCGTTGAACGGAATAAGCCGCATCGATTGGTGGATTAAAAATTTTAAAATTGTTAAATAGGTGTCATGCAATCGGCAAAAGTCAATACCGCAAATAAAAAGTTTTCATTTAAAAAATATAATTAATATCTCATATGCATTTCATTTTTATTCCAATTAAAGTATACTAGCATAAATGCATTTCGTTGCAAAAAAGAAAAAGTTTTCGAAATTTGTGAAAATATTTTTTGTTAACTAAATTCTATGGGTTTTTGTCTTTTCTGAACTTTTTAATCAATGGCTCATACGCGGTATTGAACTTACACAGACGATAGACTAGTTTGGACATCTTTGTTAGAACTTTGCATATATTCAGTTCATTTTTCATAAAAATTGTACTGAACGAACTCTAGAAATGGGCGATTCCAATGTTTATCTTAGATTATAAAGTACGCTCTTAATAAATCAAGAAAAATAAATAATCAGAAATGTGAACACTTCTTATTAGCCACTCTCGTTCTAACGTTTCAGTCTCTCCACTGTAGTTTTAGTAACACGAAAACTGTTTTTGGATCCCAATTTTCGCTTACTGCCACCAAGGTCACTGCAGGCGGGACCAGTACTGCTGGCTCATGTCGGGACCCTGTCCGGGCACCGCTATGGGCACCGACACCCCCGGAGATATGAGACCCGTGAACTCTGGGAAAAGAAAATCATTCATTTTTAACATTTGTAATATATTATTAGAAACTCTATATTGTAAATCACGACTTGCTCAGAGACATGCACATTTTATTGCCCCCAGTTTAATTCATTCTTTTTTAACTGACAATAAAATGGCATTGTCAGATTTTCCAAATTTTTCATCTTTTAAAAAATTAACACAAAGTTGGATACATAGTGTAAAGGTAGAATCATTCTTACTTTAAAGACCATAACTATAACATAAA